>PVJH01013182.1:0-36295 GCA_004026705.1 Nesogale talazaci
GGGTGGAAGTTGAAAAGGAGAGAAGGGATGATTTAAATCACCCATATTTAAAATCAAGGCTAGTAGCTGAGGTATGAGAGTAGATCCAGCACTAAGAGGCTGAGCTATTTGCATGAAAACCTTTATGTTGCCCATCTCTCCCACCAGCACACGTCTTTCTCTCTCCCACGGCGATGGCGATGGAGAGCTGTTGACAGATACTGTAACCAAGCGTCTTGGATATTTCTGAAACTTCTGTCCACTGATGTTATAAGTCACATAAATATTCCACAACCCCCTAGTATTTTAGCACCAAACTATCTCTACCATCTGACAGTGGAGCATACATCTCTTGACAACCAGATTTCCCAGCTGAGGATCCAAACAATTAGGCCTCCATTTCCTACCTGGCCAATCCTGCCAGCTGTAGACATGAGGTGCTAGGCTGGAACGAGCACCCCGTCAGCTGAGGCCAACTCTGATAAGGATCAGTCCCTGCTGAGATCTGTCTGCTGATTGCCTTCTTCAACTTAATGTCTGTTTGTTTAACTAACAGCAGTGAGAGTCCTTATTAAGGGCTGTTAACACTCCCAAAAGCTGTTTGTGGAGCTTGCCAGAGTGATAAGTGAAGCTTGTGTTTACTCTCTTGTTCTCTGAGCTGATGTAGAAGCCTACAAAGCCATTCTGAAGTGGCTAGCTTTCGCAAAAGTCCAGTGATTTCTTCAAACAAGCCAAAGGGTTGAGTCCAGAATCAGGGACAGCAAAGCAATCCACAGATGCTTATTGATTCATGAAGAATGTACTTGAAGATCACCACAAAAGGAGCACAGACATATCACATGCACAGACACCCACTTTCACAGCTCTATCTTTTGGGTGTTGTGATAGAATCGTCATTGCACTTCAGTAGAATTTCTTCTCCCTCCATCTCCCTCTGCTAGTTTCAAGGTGAGTATCTCCTGCCTCGTGTTTTCTTTATTCCGGTTTCTAATAAAGCTCTTTAAAGTAACGCTGCTAGATTTGACTAGTAATAGGTAAAGGTGAACTACAGAATGTAGGACATTGTTTTAACCTTTGGACAAAAGTTAATTTCTTATTTTCTTCCTGATGATACAGGGAACATGTGTATTTGCATGAACAAGGGGAAGGACTGTGAGTCAAGAATAAGGTGACCAGACATCTGGCTTTTTAACAATTTAACAATGCCCTGCAGTGTTTTAAAATTAAAATAAATAGGGGCTGAGCCCCGGTGGCGTAGTAGTTGTGCGCAGGACTGCGGCCTACTGGGACGGAGGTTCAATTCCAGCAGTGGGGCTGGGCCTCCTACTCCCACCACCAGAGAGCAGTGATGCCGCCCCCCCCCCAAAAAAATTAAAATAAATATATTACAATATTATTTTTTCTGTTCTATGAACATTTTTGTTGCCCCATATAGACCAAATTTTTAATCAAGACATCCCCTCTCCCCCACCCCGGTCAATGGTGTCCCTCTTAAAATCTGGTCACTTTAGCATGAAATAAAAAGAAGGCACAGAGACAATTATTATATACTTCTCCCCAGAAGATGATCCCATTTTACAGCTGCTTAAGTAACTTGGTATATATGTGACAGCATCCTGGTATTTTTGACCTAAAACCATGAAGCAAGAGAGTATTTGTGCCCCAGTGGCACTGAACTACCCTATAGGTCCTTTTTCAGAAATGTTGTCCTTCCAGAGAAATAAGCTTGTCCTTTCAGAATAAAGAAAATACAAGATAGGAAATGCTCACATGAAACCAGCGAAGGAAGATGGAGGGAGCCCTGGACCACTCCCTTTCTCATAGACCTCTCCATGTTCTGCATTAGTTCATTCTAGAATGTTAAAAACAAAGTCAATTCTGTTTCTTCAGATGCAAACTAAGCCTTGGTTAAAAAAAGGAAAAAAAGTTTGACTTATTAGTAGAAGTTGATGCATGTGCCAAAGGGTATATCCTGACCGTGCAGGTACAACCCTGAAAGCAGATGCAAACATCCACAATGAAAGGTCACTTTGTTACCGAACTCTTGAGATCAATGGCAGCTTGGACAGGGCCTAAAGGGTCAGAAAGTTGACAGCAAAGCTCATGGGTGGGCTCTCTCCCAAGGATGGCTTATGCAATGTTTCTGAGACAGATGGGTGTCTTCTTTCCACCACACTGTGATTAAGAACAAGTCATAAAATGAATTGGCCTTGGTGTTTGCACAAGCCTTTTTATACAAGACCCTGGGTAACTGAAGCTTGCCATCCTATCCCAGGCTGTCAATCTCTTTATGACCCAGGTGGATTTATATCATTGCTTTCAGTAAGGTCACCCAAAGAAAGAAGGCTATCCATTTGCTATGGAAGCCCCATTTCTGTGGAGAAAGGTGTCTGTAAGAGCACATCCATGGGGCTCCTTTGTCAATAAGACACTCTACCCAAGTGAGGATGGAAAGTCTGATTCATCTGGTGTCCTTTGAAGATCCTCAAGACTGAGTCTCTCTCTGAAGGCAGCCCAACTTCTTGAGAAATACAGGATTGGTCTTAAAGGCGGGAAATCAGCTTTCAACTTTTCAAGGGACACAGATCTCTTGGGAGTTAGAGAGACAGTTTGCTGTAATTCATTTGTGCAACCAGAGGACAGACTGAAACTCTCTCTTTCGAGGACTTTAGGATCCGCAAGTTCTGGTCTATGGGGAAAGAGAGAAAGGAATGACTAGTGGGTTGCATGCTCATACTGAATGTAACCATTCTGTGAGGACTCTGTCCAAGGTCTGGGGAGAGGTGCTTTCCCTTGGGGACCTCCATCCTCTGTGCTCTGCAAGAGGAGACATCCAAATGACCACAGTTCTCTTATAAACTCTTGTTTCCTCAAAGCCCAGCATCTGGTCCAAAGTGTGTACTCATTAAAGATCAACAGAATGAATGAAAGATTGAATGAATACAAGTCAGGGCCCAGTGAGTCAGGTGAAAGGAATAGAGAGGAAGAGTAATATTAGGCAGTAAGACATACTGTCTTTGCATACCATCTTAGGCTCAACCACACACAAAAAGAGTGAGGGAGGTGGGAAGAGAGAGAAAAAATTGTGATTATTCCTACTATATGGGCAAGCAAATAGAGACTCTAAGGCAGGCAGATCTGGGGTTCCGTTTAAGTTAGCCTGATGGAGAGCCAGGGCATTGCTTCTCTGTACAGAACCGTGCCAGGGTCCAAAGGTCTGCAGTAATGAGGTGGATGTATCAAGAAACCCCATGAAGGGCAGTCTTCACATTTTCTTAGTGCTTCTTGATAAGTGGAGTTTTAAAAAAAAGGTCATAGTATTTATAGATTACATGAAATCTCTGTAAGATTTATCACTACTGCTTTAAAAGATATGAAACCATTTCTTGGGTACTGCACACACTCAGAATCTGTTAAAATCTTTCAGCTATTCAATTCTCATAAGGACACAATGAGATGGTATCACTTCTGTTTTACAAATTCATAACAGAGGCTTGAAAAGAATATTTTCTGTCCATTTAGTTCTCCTGTGCTAGTCTGGGTAGACTAGAGAAACCAATTCATAGACACTATATGTGTAGAAGAAAAAGCTTTATATACAAACAATTGAATACTGAGAAAACATCCCAGTCCAGATCAAGTCCATAAGTCAGAAATTAGCCACTATGTCTGATACCAATCTATAAAGTCCTCTTTAGACTCACAAAACACATGCAATGAAACCAAATGCAGGAAGATCACAGTCCAGGGGGTGGAAAGTCTTGTGGATCCAGGGATGTAAGCATCTTTGCATTGGCATGGGTCTCCACACGGCTTCTCTAGTTCAGAGCACTAACATAGCTCCATGTGTCTGCAAGGTCTCCCAGGGAATCTGAGAATGCCCTACCTCCAGGGAGCTATTTATCTCCTTAGCACCTCAAAACGAGGTCTTCCAGCCAGTACCTGATTGGCAGTCTAAACTCACCCTTCACCCCGCCCCCTGTCTCTTTATTTCTTCTTTTTTTAAATTAAAAACTTTTATTGGAGACTCTTACATCTCTTATCACAATCCATACATTCATCCATTGTGTCAAGCATACCTGCACATATGCTGTCATCATCATTTTCAAAGTATTCTCTTCCCACTTGAGCGTCTGATATCAGCTCCCCATATCTTCCCCCCTTTGGCCTCACCTGCACTCCCTCACAAGTCCTTCATAAGTTATAGATTACTTTTCTCATGTAACAGGAAGAAATTACTAAACCCAAATGAAGACTAAAAATGATAGAAAGACAAGAGGACAGTAAAAGGAAATAGAGAAAAGAACCAGATAGCAGAAGACATTTTTAGAGTTCTAAATACAGGCAAGTGCATGTATACATATGTATGTAAAATGAGAGGGGAATAGAACTAGGTACTCATATCTACATGTTAAGAATTAAGGTTGCAGATGAATATTGGGCCTTCACTCAAGTACTCCCTCAACACAATAAAACTTTGTTTTAGTAATCCATCATCTGTGATGCTTACCTTCCCAGCACAATCGCTGAAGAAAAAGTGGGTGCTTAAGCAAATGTGGTGAAAAAAGAAGATGGTGCCTGACTATCAAAATATATAGATCTGGGGTCCTTAAAGGCTTGAAGATAAACAAGCAGCCATCAGACTGAGAAGCAACAAAACTCACATGGAAGAAGCACACCAGCCAGTGTGAACATGAGGTGTTAATGAGATCAGGTATTAGGCATCTAAGACTCAGAACAAAATCATACTCAAATTGACAGTAGATTATGTAACCACCATATGCTCCATTATCATCAGCAGAACCACTGTTTGAATCTCCAAGAGTCACCCATGCTCTGAAGTCAAGTGTGTGTGGTATCAGTGAATATGCTGTTAGTTTGTGTAGGGAGATTAAAGAAGGACTGCAGGATAAAGTGATATGTAAACAGATCTGAATGATGTGAAGGAATGAGATGTGAATATCTGGGCTAGTTAATATCTACCAATCCAGGTAGAGTGCAGTACAGGGTGCTGTGCCAAGAGCCCACCCACCTGCAAAGGAAAGAATAAAGAGATGAGTGAGTAAAGGTATGAGATTGTCTGGAGATTGATTATAAGAGAGGGATGCATTAGTGCTATGCCTGGCACACAGTAGGTGTTAATAAATAAGAGATGCAATTCTTTTTTTTGTTAACCCTGTCTGAATTTAGCCCAAGCTCCAAGAGCACAGAGGTCAGCTTCAAGGTTTTTTTCCCCTTGTTTTATGACCACCCAGACCAGTGTCTTGATCCAATGGGAAAGGGAACTTGAGGGGAGAGGTGTAAATTTTTTTTTTTTGAGAGCTGTAATTCTTATGGTAATTGTTCCTGCATTTCTCTAAAAGACCCTTGACAGTTTGCTTTCTGCGCTCTGGGTAGTATCTTTCCTTTGCAAGCCCCTTGAGACCAGACCAGCACTTTGTACTTTATACAGTCTTTAAACACCTGACGCATGAAAGAATGGTGGCTAATCTTTAAACTAATAACCACTTGCTACAAGAACAAGCAGAACTAAATGCCCAGATGAGCTGATAAGCCTCAAAGACAAATTGATATTGCACATGACTGTTAACTAACTATTCTTGTTAACTATCTCTAAAGGAATATACATTATTTTTTGGAAGCCTTCGAAGTTTTTTTTTTTTATCCTGGAGAGGTGGGAAGTGTAGCAGTGGGGCTGAGGAGGCAGAAGATTTCACATACACACCCCTTTTTTCCCCTTTTCCTGGCCTCTTGTAGAAGGCAGCTATGTGATGAGGTTTCCTTATAATTGGGCATGGGGGTGTCTGGGTCAGAATGACAGCCAACGTGTGGTGCTATTACAACACATTACACAAATAACTATACATAATTGCTACCATCCATCAATTTGGGGAGATCTGTGGTGAGAGACGCTGCCAGTTTCTTGGAATAGAAACTGAAGTTCTAAATAGCCCATACAGCCACACTAGCTAATCAATGCCAGTTTTTTATTTTTAAAGGCAGGTCAAATTGGTCTAGTCACCATTTCGACTTTGAGAAGGATCCCCTGTGTATATTTTAGAAGGGTTTGCAAGCTTATTGCCCAATGCTTGCTTAAAACATTAAAAAACAAACAAACAAAAACACCTTCCTCCAAACTCTTTCTATACTATTATTCTTTGTTCTGTCTTCTCCAGTGATCCAACATGAAGCCTTTGCTGATTGGTCTAATGGTAGTTGGATTTCTGGTGGATTTAGGTTAATCTATAGGGCCTTGGTGGCATACTGAAGATTTCTATGAGTTGAAATAAATGCAGTGGCAATGTTTCTTTCTTTGGGGGGTTATTTTTATTTATTTTTAGGTGCATCTGAACACTGCAGAACAGAACATTCTGGCTCCCATGCAGATCTGGGAAATCCAATGACTTGATTCTTCTGTCTACCCGAGTCAAATTAATTTAATTCTTTCTCAATTCCTTATTTCATTCTGGGTTGGCAGACAGAAATTGTGAGTTTCAGAAGCAAACATGTCAGAAATATAGTATCTGGAAGTTTAAAAGAGGAAAGTTGAAAGTCTTCTGAATGGTCACATCTTGCACTGAAACACACTCAGTTTAAGACAGAGTTCTTGGCAGCAGGAGGTAGGGGCTATACATTTCTGTTCCTGTGGGCCAAGAACAATATGTCTAGCATACAGAAGCAGAATATTCTTACTGACTTACTGTTGCATTAATGTAGTTTATTATTAATAAATTAATTTGGTTCATTGAAAATGCCTCACGTTTTCTGTAGTAACAAAGAATAAAAAATTAAAAGTTTGGGAAACAATTAGTACAAAGAAAAACAAGCCATGTGAATCACAGCCTTTTTCAGACAGAGATCAGAAGAATTACATGGTGCCCAACTATCTTTACCTAATCTCTCTGATCAGGACCACAATAGAAAGGTCTGAACAGAAAGGCAGGGGTGAGAGAAAAAAGAACAAAATTCAAAATCCTAAAAAACAAAACCAGCATAGCCTTTCCCCAGTGATTGACCCTCAGCCCTACTGTAATAGACTGTAATATAAAATAAAAACTAACTCCAGGAAACAATATACTTCTCAGTATAATAACTATAGGAGGCCAACCAGACAACATTTGCTCAGAAACAAAACTCAGAAGGTATGAAGGGACAGAAAAAGTGATGAATGAAAATCGGGCTGAGCCCCGGTGGCGTAGTGGTTGTGTGCGGGACTGCGGCCCACTGGGACGGAGGTTCAATTCCAGCAGTGGGGCTGGGCCTCCTACTCCCACCACCGGAGAGCAGTGATGCCCAAAAAACTAACAAAAAAACTAAAAAAAAAAAAAAAAAGAAAATGATTACTCAGCAAGGAAGGGAGAAGAGTTCTGTCACATTGAAAGGATGGTGAGCAATGTCATGGCACACAATGCATCTCTGCTGTTGAAGGAAAAACTAATTGGATCTGTCAACATTTACCCAAATGATAATTAAAAAAAAGACAACTTTTGAGCACAGGTTATAAAGCCCCATGGACTAAAGCTAGCTATGAAATAACCTCCAAGAAATACTGCAAATACTGCAATATAGTGTAGTTCCCATGTGAACAGACAATGGGATTTCTCAGCCATTCCCCATCCTCCTTATCATACATTTCTCGCCTTTTTTTTTTTTTTTTAAATAAAGCTCCCCTTTCATGAGAATGCTTCTTTAGGTGGGAGCCACTACGCAAGGATATGATGGGGTACTTAAGAGGTACTTTTGCTTCATATTCCATGCTCTCATAATGGCATTTCTCTCGGGACTGGTAGAGGATGGCCCGCAGGCCACGTGCAGCCTAACAAGGACATTCATCTGGTCCGCAGTGTGTTTTTGCCACCGCTGCTATCCTGCCTGGCAGCTGACTCATCCATGCCTGCAGTGAATCTGTTCATAGTTTTTTTTTTTTTAAACTGTCGTCTGGTCCTCCAATGGTCTGAGGGACAGTGAACTGGCCCCATGTTAAAAGAGTTTGAGGACCCCTGAATGGATGCTCCAGTTGTGATCACTCCCTTTCTACCACAGACCATATCAGAAGGCACAAATCACACTTTGGGAAGAGTATTGTTTGGTTACATTTTCAGGCTGATCCTCACAATCAGCCTGTGAGGAGGGTCAGGCTTGTGTGAATCAATGACAGAAGCAGGGGACCAGATGAGAGAGTGTCACTTGCCTAAGGTCTTCTTAAGGGACAAGACAGGAGCTCAGATTTCCTCATGCTTTGTCTGGCACTCTGTCCTCTCAGAGAGGATCTGTGTGGAGGGCAGCAGGATGTCCTCTTAATTTTAAACGCATGTGGTGAAGTAAAATTTCTTAAATGAGTCTACTAACCATGCCTCTGTAATTCCTACCAAATGGTTGGATGGAATGCATGCAAATAGCATGTGTGAACTACTGAGAGATAGAATTGGTCAGTTTGGGCTACCATTCCCTTGGCTCTAAGAGAGCTGTCTCAGAAAGCAAGAAAGGAGAGAATTTCAGGGACCCTCAAGAAAGATGGGCCGCCACTGTAACAGGCTCAAATCAAGCATTGGTGAAAATGTGAGGAAACCGGAGACAGTAGCCAGCGCTGGGAGGAGTATAAAATGGTGCAGCAGTGGTGGGAAATAGTCTGGTGAGTTTTCAAAAAGTTCAAGTGTTGAAGGTGAAGTGAAAGGTGATCTTGATGCGACCAAGGTCAAGGCCAGAGACACCAGAGGCTGCTGGTTGGGAGTCCGTCGGACTGAGCAAAGGTGCCCCGCCTGTTTCCTGGAGGCCAGCGCCAAGGAACTAAGTGGTGAAGAGGCTGAAGAGCAGAGAGAGCTCAGAGAGAGAGATGTTGTGGAGCAGTGAACAGATCTTTCCTGTGTTTGCGCCGGTAATAACCCCCCATTATTCCCGGTGCTCTCTGTGAGCTCGATGTGGCCACGGCAAGAGATTCTCAAACTTAGCCGAGAAGCCGCCCGTCTTGGGAGGAACGGTTGTCAGAATCGAGTAAAAGAAGGATTGAGGGTAGAGCCACATCTAACCTCTGTCGGGCGGCGATTGGCCTGGTGGTGTGGAGACAGATTCCCCTTCTTCCTGCCGACGCCAGATACACCCCCATGTCATTTGATCAGCACATGTAACTTTTTTTTTTTTCTGTTTTACCCAAAAGGAAGCATACAATTCAGTGGGAATTATACTCACAATGCGGCACAATTCTCATCGTTCTTGGTTTTCAAACACTTTCATCCTCCGAAAAGAAGCTCAGTGTCCCGTAAGCCATGATGGCTCATCTTCCTCTTGCCCCAGATTCTCATCCATCTGGCAAGCTTTTGTCCGTAAGCACATGCCTCTTCTAGATATTTGACATAAAGGAAAATTTACAAGATTTCTTGTTTGGTGTCAGACTTATTTCATTTAGCATAAGGCTTTTCAGGCTCAATCATAATGCATTGTCATTTCATTTTCCTTTGAGGCAGAATAATATTTATTGTATGACACCATACATTTTCCTGATCCGTTCCTCTGTGAAAGCACACATGCTCGTTCACACTTTTATAAAGAATGCGTCAGTGGACAGCGGCATGCTTGTGCTGTTTAAGAGGATCTTTTTGTATCTCTGCTTTCAAGTCTAGCAGTGAAATGCAGGGTATATATGGGAATCTTCTATTTAAATTTCTGAGAACTCACTCAACTGTTTTCCATGACTGCTGCATCGTTTTAGATTTCTACCAGCAATGGATGATGGTCCCCATCTCTCTATATCCTCATGAACACTTGTCATTTTCTATTTTTCTCATAGTCATCATCCTAATTGTCATGAAGTGATATATCAATGCAATTTTAATTTGCATTTCCCTCATGACACAAAGTCCTAGTGGCAGACTGGTTCCACATAGACTCCCTGGAGAAAGAAGAGGCTTTCTTCCCTCACCATGATTTACAGCCTCCGAAACCCAGGCAGCAGTTCTGCCCTGGCCTGTGGCAGTGGGATTTTTGGTTTCTAATGACACTGAGAAACTTTTCATGTACTAATGGGCCAATTGTATAATTTCTTTGGAGAAATGTCAATTCAAGTCCTTTTCTCTTTTCAAAATTAAGTTATTTGTCTTTGTGCTGCTAATCTCTTCCCAATTTTAAAATCTATTGCAGTGGGATTAACCCCAGGAGGTTAATCACTTTCCCTTTAGTTTGGTTCCCAGGGTTCTATGGTATTATTTGTCCAACACAGATCTGAAACAATCCAGAAACAAACAGCAGACAAGCAAGTAAACATGGGACTGTTTTTACTTGGCTGCCCTACCTAAGTCTCCTTGCTTCTGTGCCAGGGTGGATGTGTCCATGCCTCTACCCTGAAGTTTCGCTCTCAAATTGCCCAACCTCTCCACCAGACCACACAAAACTTTAAAATGAAATAAAAATTTATCTAAGGGACCAACTTTCAAAGTTTATCACAAACACTCCAAGAACATGTCCGCTGGATTTCTCGAGTAAGTGACTCTCTATTAATATCTGGTGTCAAGCTTCTCTTGTTTGCAATATTTACTCTTCCACCTGCCTTCACTAGGCTGTTAGTTCCCTAAAGCTCAAGACTGGGATTTAGTCATCTTTATGTCCCCTGCATCCAAAATAAATTAGACACTAAAAAGTTTCCTTTGATCTGACCCTAGTACCACATGAATTACATTTAATTCACTCAAATATATATTCCATCTCCTTTAAGCCAGTGTTATCCAAAGAGTTGATGCTTGATATTTACAGCTAATATGTATTTGTCACTGGTAGAAAGAGGATGAAACCAAAGAACGAGTGCTGGATATAGTGTCCCTGCTATTTTCAGAGTTTATTCTTCTGGCTCACCCTGAGACAGTCAGCCTGGCTACCTGCAAAGGACTTCAAAAGGCAAGATCAGGGTGGGGAAGCTCCGGCACAGACATGCCTTCAATGGCATTCTCTTCAAGAGTGAAGAAGGGTGTTGGGGTGAGAAACTCAACATCCAGTTCAGGTTTTCCCCATGGTCCTTTGTCTTTCTGAGCTTTGGTGTTAATTAGGCTTCCTTTCTACCCAGGGCAGACTTGGTAAACTTGGACTGGACCTTTATGTCTTTCTTAAAAAAGTTTTATTGAGCTATAATTAACACACACACACACACACACATATATATATATATATTTCAATCATTCAATCATATCAAGAAATCACCTCCATAATCAACTTTGGAATATTTCCTTCCTTCTACCCATTGATGTTCACACCAAATTTCCCACACCCTTCCAAGGCAATCATTAATCCAGCCACTGTCTTCATAAATCCACCAATCCTGGTTTCTCTGTACAGATAAAAATTGCCAAACAACAAACTTGGATCCAGAAACAATGTCCACATAAAACAGGGAAAGATCTCAACCTAAGATTGGGTCCAGAGGAAGATCAAATTGCAAGGTGTTACACTCTAGTCTAGAGACAACTGCTAAAATTCATTTTACAATGATCTCTGTCTGATATTAAGGATGTAAATGTGCATTTGGGATTCAACCGTGACTCAAGTCACCGAGAAGCCTTGTAAATGGAGTTTGGCCTACCACTATCATCTCTAGTTTCTGAAAACCAGGCATTTCAAACGTAGGGACTGGTACCATTCCTTCTTCTGGATTTGAATTTTATTTTTCACAATCCTTCTATCACATATTCTGGTGTGCTTATTCTGTGTGAATTAACTGACTCCTCACTAAGATGGTGGTTTTCTTTGAGACAAGCCTTCAAGACTGCAGACAGTATTTTTCATGACAGTTAGACACCATTTGATTTCTTCACTACTCTTTGTGATGGCACCTATGTCTTCAATGATCTCCTCATGAAGATTCGTACCAGGCAGGGTCATGTCATAAAAACAAGCTGTTCTTTTTCTAGGGCTACATTCAAGTGAGAGCTCAAAATCTCATCATACAGCTGGGATTTCTGTAAGTTCCTGGTTCACTGGGACACACATCAGTGACATTTTATTGTAGCATATCATACATTAGGCCCATGGGGCTGAAAGAAGTTCTATTGATGGCAACATTATTTCACTCAATGGTAAAGCACTGTTGAGCAACGGGTTGTCTACGTTTGTAAGACTTCTGATTAGATTCCAATACAGGAATGGGTAACTTGTATCTCTTCAAAACGTGGATGCACAAACACAAGTTTCTCATGCCACGAGGAGCTCTGGTAATACTTTCAGTAACACTCATTTATGTGGGAAGACTGATGTGTCATATCCAAGTAGAAAGAGCATGATAACAGCAAATATGTGCTTGGACCTTGATGTCTTGAAGAGACAATGAGGCGATTTGAGATGGACAATGAATGTGCTAAGCTGGTAGCAGCAAGATCACATATTTGTAAAGGATTTTCTCCCAAGGAAAGCAAAAGAAAATGTTTTCAAAAGAGGTATGATAGAATGTACTTAATGGTTTACTTTATCATCGCACAAAACAGCACACATGATTATTAACAAGAGGATGGCTGAACAAGCTATGGTATAGTGAAATGCAACTCAGCAGTAAAAAGTAAAAGGAGAAACTATTGATATATGCATTATAATCTTATGCTTGGAAATTTGAGCATGTTGTGCCTCTGACAACTGACGAGGGAGGACAGAGAATCCAATTGACCTATCTCATTGTGTCCGTGCATTTGTGGAGACAGAGGGAAAGAGACAGAGACAGAGAAGAAAAGAAAGAGAAGAAAACTTAAATAGGTCTGTCTTGGAAGGTAAAAGGAAACAGAGGAAGCAAAGTAATGGATAGTGGTATAAACATAGTGGTGTAAATCTAAAAATACGTTAATCCACAAAAATAGAGGTATTAGACTATGCACATATATTTATATGACAATACATGGAGGTAGGGGACAGACATCAGGTCTCTGCTCAAGCACTCCTTCAATACAAGAATTGTTTATTATAAAAAACTGGCAGTCTGAGACATTCACCCTCTTGACACAATGACTGAAGACAAAACAGGTGCATAAGCAAATGTGGTGAAGAAGGTGGATGGTGCCCAGCTATTAAAAGTTATAGCATCTGGGGGCTGAGCCCCGGTGGCGTAGTGGTTGTACGCGGGACTGCGGCCCACTGGGACAGAGGTTCAATTCCAGCAGTGGGGCTGGGCCTCCTACTCCCACCACCAGAGAGCAGTGATACTCCCCCCCGCAAAAAAAAAAAAGTTATAGCATCTGGGGTCTTAAAGGCTTGAAATTACTCAAGCCGAGATTCAGCAGAGAAGTCCACAAGGAAGAAGCATACAATACAGCCGGTGCAATCATGAGGAGTCATAGGGAAATGAAAACAAGTATCAGAAGACACATAAAAAACAAACAAAAAACATATTATTGAGAATGAGGGGGTTGGAGCAGAGATCCCAAACCCATCTGTAGACAACAGAGCAATCCCCCCACAGAGGGACCAGAGGGAAGGGATGATTCAATCAGGGTGCAGTAAAGCATGGATGAAACACACTCTAGTCTTCTGATGCCTTAAGACTTCCTCACCACCCCACCCTCCACTGCCATAAAACTCCAGTGTTGCTTCTCAATTTAGACTTAATCAGAACATGCACACAGGTATAGATAAGAGATGGGAGCTCATGACACAGAATCCAGAAATAAGAGTTGGAATAGTGATATCAGAAAGGTAGGGGGAACGTGGGGGAGAGGAAGGGATTGCAATTGCAATGATCAACACATAACCATACACTCCCCTCCAGGGGGAAGAACAGCAGAAAACATGGGAAAAGGGAGACAGTGGTAGGTGTGAGAAATGAACATAATAACAAGGTACAATCTATCAAGGCGTTGTGAGGGTGGGGAGGGGAGAGAGAAGGGAAAAAGAGGAGCTGATATCAAGGGCTCAATAGAAAGTAAATGTCTAGAAAAGAATGAAGGCTACATATACACAAATTCACTTGATGCAAGTGATGTGTGGGTTGTGACAAGAGTTGTAAGAGTCTTCCATAAAATTATCTTTAAAAAAGGGTCCGTCCTTTCTTTTACTCTGAGGTAAGATCTAAACAAATTCTAGAAGTCTGATGATGTAGACTTTTAAAAGTTTATGACTCAAATCACCTATAGTTACCAATTTCCTAGTTCTTTCTATAAAAGAACAGAGACTGGTTCCTTAAAATGACCCAAAGAATGTTGCAATGTACTCAAATGAGAGTTCACTCTATTTTTGGTTACTTTCTCTCCTTCCTTCTGTGAAAGACTTCTCACATCAAATGAAAGCAACACATAAACCCTCTGACCAGTTGAGAAGGTGTTCGTGGAATGGGTGTCTGCCTATGAATCAGATGGATGGGTTCTTCTTTGTCACTTAAACTCTCCCATCCCCAATTCTTTTAAAAATAGTTTTATTGGCATATAATTCACACATCATACAATTTAATCATTCCATACCAAGAAGCACTGTACCACCATTATCACAGTCAACTTCAGAAAATTTTCGCATATTCTTTGTTATTAGCTCCCCATTACCTTCCAACCTTTCCTTGCCATACCTCTAGGTCATAATTAATCCAGTTACTTTCTCTATAGATTTACTTACCCTGGATTTCATATACATATAGAAAATCTTACAAAACACAAAGAAGAACCAACCAAACCCCAAACCCTGAACAATGACAAAACAAAATAGAGAAACAGATCAATTGAAAACTGAAAGAACTTTAAAATGGTTGAAAGGGAAATCAAACAATAAGGTACTGCACTTCAACCTGACGACATCTGCCATGATCAACTTTACAATGCTCTCTGTATGAGAGCAAAGCCATTCACACCCCTGGTCTGTGGTCAGAGAGGATTTACTGGAGGCTGAATCCACGAGGGAACCTGCTAATAGATTTTGGGTTTCTACTAACAGTTGTTCATAACCTTCTGCAAAGTGGGTGTTCAGAAGTTAAGCTCTGCTATAGTTCCCTCCTTCAGACTTAGAGTTTATTTTTTATAATCCTTGGTTCACACCTGCTGGTGTACTTCCTTCATGTGAACCTAGCTGAAACCTCACTCAGATGTCTACTTGTTTGAAGACAAATCTTTAAGACTCTAGGTCCTTTCTTTCTGATAACTGGGCACCATCTTATTTCTTCACCACACTTTATTATAACGCCCATATCTTCATTGATTTCATCATGAGGGTGAATATTGAATAGGGCCATGTGCTAGTATCTTATTGTTCTTAGAGTGAAACTAGAATAGAATGCAAGCCCAAAATTCATTCCTATATCCCGGGTTTACACATGTCTGTGGTTCCCTTTAGAGACATCGTTATCTCTTTATGATAGAAAACATTATAAATCATCCCCTTAGGCCCTACGGCAATTCTATCTAGTTGCTTGGGAGACTGGATTAGAACATTATATGACCCGAGTGAGTAAGCCTGCCTTTGTCTTGGTGTTTATCCTTATAGCAGGAAAGGACTTATATAGTATTTATCCTTTTGTGATTTGTTAACTTCATTGGCTTCATTGTTTTTTTTTTCAAACTGTTTTATTAGGAACTAATCCAGTCATCATACCATTTCCTGGTTCAATCATATCAAGCAGTGTTGTACAATTGCTACCAAAATCAGTATCAAAACATTTTCTTCCTTATTGATTCCATGATATCAGCTACCCTTTGGCCCACTCCTTCTCCACTGTACTCCTCAGGAACCCTTATTTCAGCTGTCCCTGTAGATGTACCTATCCTGAGTTTCATATTTAGAAAAACATAGAAAAACAAAGAGTCCAGAAGACTACCAACAATGACAAAATGCAATAGAGATACATGAAAGGTTTGGGGCCACCCTTTTGGCCAGCCCTCAGGGAACCACACCAGACTTCCTCTGCTCTCGCCTCCCCTTGTCAGGCCCAGCTGGGTCGGAAACTGCCCAGACTCACCAATATTGGCCACAGGATGCAATGGCCGTCGTAAGTCACACAAAAAAGTCATTGCAGTACTCAGGAGGGTTTCTGTCAGCCTTCATGAGAGCAGAAAAGCCTTAGCGCTGAGGAGCCCTTACCTTGGAACTGGGAAGTCCCGAGAACTCTGAGCAAACTATATAGCCAGTTTGGAAAAGATGCTCCCAGGAACAGAGACTGAATAAGGCACCAAAGCAAGAAGCCGTTTCATATCACTGAAACCATATAGAAATGTGAAAAATAACCTGCAAGAGAAAAGCAGTCATTTGGGTAAGGACAATAAGGCCACACCCACTGATGTCCAGGCGATCCCAGCTCCTAACAATCCCATTTGCTGTGGAGAGCAAACTGCTTCACAGGAGTTTCTCGGTGGGAATCTTGACAGAAGCCAACTGCCAGGCCTGTCTTCTGCTTATTGCCATCACTTATTGCCATCAGTGATCTTTATTTTCAAAAAGTTTTCCTGACATGTAATTCATGTACTCCATTCTCCAGGTGTTTAAACATATTCAGAAGAGTTCTTCAACCTGCAGGCCTGTTCTCTGCAGGGCTGCTGGAGGTGGGGGCTTGTTCAAACTGCCAATCTTGTTGTTGTTGTTAAAAGGTTTATTGGCACATAATTCATGAACCATCCAATTCGATAGCTCAGTCAAGAAAGTGTTGTATAATCATCAATTGTATAGTTGTAAAATTAAAAAACCCACAGAAAATATTAAAAACCAAGTCCAACCCTACGTGTGTCAGAACGGAAATCAAGTGACAAGAATTTACCTGTTCAAATCGGATTTATCGTTTTAATCTACTATAGCCATCTCTCTCATGCTCTCTGTTAACCATGTTATTTCCTCTTTGTTCCCCCCACCCCATGTTGTTAAAACAGAGGCATAGTATTCCATTGTGTGTATGCACCATGACTTCTTTTTCTATTCTTCTACAGATGGGGAATATCCTTATTTGTATTGATTGCCAGTGTTCTCCCTGAGTCTTAAGTACTATAAGCTTTAGAGGACAAAGAACATGCCAGGGTCACCTTCCTATTGCAACACAGACTGGGTCAAGAGTAAGTTTTCAGGAAGCTCTACATTCTACCAGAACTCTCTTCTATAAATACTTTCAAACACACACCTTATTCCGACACAGGCTTATCACGGAACACAAAGACCCTTTGGACTCTCTGAGTCCTATCTAGTTCCTTAGGATTTATCAGTTCCTATTTTCCACTAACTTGCTCAAACTAAGCTCGTTATCTTCTGTCTTTTCTCTCCTCTTAAAGGTCATCATCTTGCTTTCAGGCCCTGAAATTAGAAAACTGTGAGATTCTCAACATTTCCTCTCTTTCACTCCATATGTGAACTGGTTGTCAAGTCTGTAAATGCTGCTTCTTACACACTTAACATGCTGGTCCACTTATCAGCCTCCTGTGACTGATTCCTATGTGAGCTGCTGAGACTCCAGACTCCACACTGCCTGTGCCAATCTCCTCTCGGAGTGACCATTCTAACATACAAGTCTGACCATGCTTCTATCTCACTTAAAAACGTCTAGAGCTCTCTTTTACTTCCCCCTACATCAAGAATGGTGAATCTATACACTCTTTACCTCAAGTTTAAACATCTTCTCATCATTTTGTCCTCTCTACTTGCCTCCTATGCCTCATACATAAAAATCTAAACTTCTTTTTTTTTCTTTTTGCCGTAGCAAACTTATTTTTGTTTCCTTAAATGAAACCTCCTTTTCCCATTTTTCTCTAGGTTGAGTCATTTAAAAGTGATGGGGAGGATTAAGGACAGAGTCTTAGACTTTGCAAACTCTCTGTTGGTCCTATCACTGTTACTATAATTGGCCTAAAGGACCCTGGTGCTAGTGTTGGGTAAGTGTGTTGACCTGTTAGTCACCAGGTTGGTGGTTCAAGCACACCAACAGCTTTGAAGGAGATCAACGAGGAGATCTGCTCTCATAAAGATTTACAATCTCGGGCTGAGCCCCGGTGGCGTAGTGGTTGTGCGCGGGACTGCGGCCCACTGGGACGGAGGTTCAATTCCAGCAGTGGGGCTGGGCCTCCTACTCCCACCGCCGGAGAGCAGTGATGCCCCTCCCCCCCAAAAAAAATTTACAATCTCAGAAAAATTGACCTGGGAAAACACCAAAGATGGTAAACCTACTTTATTAAAGAACATTGAGATTAAGGCAATGTAAGCTTAACACCACCAAGAAGTTTGCATTTCTACAAAGTAAACATCCTTAAGTTAACCTCAGTCCCATATGGAATTTTAAATAGCCTAGCTAAGAGAAGGTTAATCAAAATCAATCTCTTTTCCTAGTCTCAAGTTTCAGAACATTTTTTATGACATCATAACCTTAAAATATGTGCTCCTCTTCCAAACACCAAATGCCTAAATACTTATTTCCCACAAACCTCCCGCAAATAAAATATAGAAAGAAGTTACACCAAGGGTAAATATTGGTATGGTCATCTAACCAGTGTCCCTGCCATCTCAAGCTTGGTAATAATCAGAAGGTTTCACAAAAGTCAGGCAGACCCTTGGGAAGCATTTAATTCTGCTCTTAGAACCTGGGCATAAGCACAGCTACACTGGTTAGTGTTTATTATGACTCTGTATTCCATTTACCAGTTTTATGTCTTCTCTGGAATCTTATTCCAGTAGTGCTTCATTAAAGTGCATGCAAGTACCTCAAAACTAACTGATTACCATTGAGTAGATCCTGATAGTCGAAACGTATCTAGAGTACAACATTGAGTATTTTGATGACAGTAGCCAGCCTCATCTTTCTTTTCCTTTCTGTTTTATTTTGAACACAGAAAACGAAAACATTATTTCTAGACAGTATAAAGACTAATCTCTCTTTCTCAGAGGAACTGGTGACTTTGCGATGACAGTCCTGCAGTTTACCAGTGCAATGTTCACTTAAACTGCTGTTAGGTCTCACAGGTTCCCTCACTTATAAGGGATAGAATGAAGTCTTAGACACTTTTTTATTCTGATTTTGTAGCAAAGTTCTGTTTTTAATGTTTAGAGAATTATATTGAAATATAATACACAAAGGTATACTCCTGAAAGTGAGCATGAGCTCTTTAATTAGACTTTTCTAGCACAGTCTCTCTTCCTGGGAGACCTGGTTGCAGAGTTGGTTACAAAGGGGACTGCTAGCCAAATTAGGTCAGCAGTTCAAAACCACCAACCACTCCCTGGGAGACAGATGAGACTGTCTACTCCTGTAAAGAGTGACAGTCTCAGAAACCCACAAGGTTAGCTCTCCTCTGTCCTATGCTATGGTCAGAATTCACTCAATGGCCTTGAGTTTGGTGGGGTTTTGGAGCTTTCCCTTGGATGAAAGGACTTCTCTCTCTTCTCACACCACTTCCTAACACATTTTCACCATCTGCTTTGTCTTCATGGCACTTTGCATATAAACTGTAATATAACATCAATTCTATTGTGGATATTTACATGTGGGCCCTTACCTCCATCCCAATCCATAAGACAATAGGCTTTGGAGGACAGGCACTGTGGTTTTGTTTGTGTGTTCATTATTAAACCCACCTTGAGCTCCTACACAATCCAGCAATTATGTGGAGCAGAGTTTTGAATAAGTGAACTGGCAAAGACCTTGGAATGCAGAGATGAGTAAAACCAATTGAAGAATAGAGAGACAAATTTGTATACCAATAACCAATATGAGTGCAAAGCAAGGCTACATCTCGGTTTTTATTTCGAGTTTCTATCTGTTCTCATTTCTTTTATCTGGATTTCAGGGAGGCTTTCTGCTGTTGTTGTGTGTATATGCTGTCCTTCTCTTGGGGAAGACTGTTTGATGACTGACTATTGTTTAAAGAACTCTCAGCAATCAGTACTGCACATGGAATTTGGAAATATTAAAGTATTCCTTTGAAAAAAATACAAAAAGAGTGTTTTTGCAAATTCGGTGAAGGCCAAATATTATTACGCACATCTCTCCTGAGAAATCCAGTGTTGCCAAGGTTGAGTTCACCTAATTCAAGTAACATGAAATAAAAATTCTATTTCATGCCAATGTTTTGAAGCAGAGTATTAGAAATTTTTGTAATGGGATTAACTCATTACATTAATTGTTACCTTATTTCTTAGGAGACTTTCTCTGGGATTAGACCTCCCATGCGTTCCTAGTTTCTGTTTTTTCCTCTTCATGTGTTGTCATCAAATGGGTTTTGACTCACAGCAAGCATATAGGTTGCGTAGAACTGTCCCTGTGCTTTCCTGAGCTGTGATCTTTAAGGAAGCCAGCCGCCCTATTTTCCAGGAAGAGCAGTTCAAACTGCTATATGTTAGTTAACAGGTCAAATCCACTGTGTCAATAGGGGGCCTTCCTTTACTCTAATCTGCCAATAGTCATCATGCCTCTTAGCCTGGTTATTTGTCTGGAGGAGGTGGATACTACATTGGATTTATCCCAGATTTCCAGCACCCCACACAGAGCTGGTCCAAAGCAGGTGTTTAAGGAAGGTTTGTTCAATGAATAAGAGCAAAGTGCTTGAGCAATGGAGTCAGAGACGAACTAGTTCCACTACATGATGGTTTTTTTAAAAAGATAACTTCACGTCTCTCGTACAGATGTGAAATGAACACAGGTTAATATTTATATTTCCCTCGTTTCTTAAGTGAAGCTGTCAGAAGTCATAACCGATACAAAGGAGAATCAGAGAAGCTGCACATTCACAGAGCAGGCATATTAAAATGAATATGCAAAAAGAGTCCAAGGCAGTTTCTTCTACAGTGTCAAGGTCAATGGAGCCTCTGTGGGTAGAACGGGATTTACATGTCTATAAACAAGAATCCCTTTGCATGACTATCAGTGCTCTGGCAGGAAGGAGGCTGGGGCTGCCCTGGCTCTGTGTGGGGCTATGAACTCTGTGTCCATCCACACTTCCACATTACTAGCTACTCTGCTTTCTACTTCGGTCCTGAGTGCCAGTCTCAGAAACTCACAGGGGAACTTTGACCTTCTCTGAAAAGGTCACTAGGAGTCAGCATGGACTCCATGGCAGGGAGTTTTCTAAACATTCTTGATCAGTCTGGAGCCCGCGTGCCACAGTCGGGTGCTTTCAATCCACCAGCCACTCTGCTGGAGAAAAGAATCGCAGGTTTTCTATGGGACGTTCTCGATTGAAGATGCTCTCCACTCCACCCTGCTTTCTAGCAATTGCCTGCAACTTTCTGAGTTGGAAAATAGCTTTCATAGGATCATCACCGGATAACCGGGAAGATGTCTTCTAGTGTAAAATCTGAACCAAATCAAGCCAAATTCACTAGCATTGAGTCGATTCTGACTCACTGTGACCCAATAGGACAGGAGACCCCTGCTGCAAGGGGTTTCCCAGACTATAACTCTGTATCCCAAATGGCTGTTGGTTGCAAACGCCTGCTATTTGGGATGACAGTCTAACACATAAACACTACACTACCATGGCTCCTAGCAGATAACACATCTGTGGCAGTCACCTAATCTGGTGTCAATTTGAGGATTAAAAGTAGAGGGGTGAGGTCTGGAGAAAGCCCATGAGACCTCTGTGTGGACATGACCTTCTCCTGAGCATTCTGGGAAGTGGAGTCCTTCCTTCTTGGAGGCAGAGACACTCTCTCTCTCAGTTCACATCCTTAGAGACTTTCTACTGCCAGCACTCACTCCCTCGGAGACATTGCAGCTGACAAGAGACATGGCAGCATGCTGATAGACCCTGAATCTCGGAAACTAGAGGGGCCATGGGGAGAGTCCTCTAGCGCTGAGATGCTTCTACTGCCACTGGATACACTGGCCCGTGACTGTCCTGGTGCCATTGCATAGGGTTCATGAGTCTGAAGAGGACTTATAGATGGGTATTGGACATATGGGCTAATATCAGACAGACTTATGACCTTGGACCGGACCGAGCTGGGATGTTTTCTCAACGTTCAATTGCTCTTGTATATAAACTTCTTTTTTATATACATATGCATGTTTATGAATTTGTTTCTCTAATCTCCCCGGACTAGCACAGCATCTCACTGCCATTGAGTGGATGCCAACTCATAATGACATTATGGGATAGGTAAAATGATTCCTGTGAGTTTTCAAGTAACTCTTTACTGGAGTAGAAAACCCAGTCTGTACCCAGAGAAGCAGGTTGTTTTAAACTGCATATCTTGCTGTAGAAACTGAAAGTGTAACCACTACCTCACCAGATAATTCATAGATTCCTATTAAAAGACCATGTTTCCCTACAAGTCACCTGTCTGTTGACTGGTCTTGCAGGAAAAGCTTTCCGGTTAGAGATAACAAACAGCACAGGCAAAGGGCCTGAGGCTGCAGCCTGTGTGTCCGTACAGGAGGGACACAGCTAGAAACAAGGCTATAGAGCTGATGGATCATAATATATCTGGAAAACCAAGTTGAAAAAGCAACAATAAAAAATTGAGAGTTAAATCTAAATATATATAAAAATTTTCAAATTATGTGCATGGATGAGATACATATTGTCAGGAGAGACCAGTTCCTGAAGAAGGACATAATGATGGGCAAAGTGGAGGGATAGTTGAAATGTGGAAGACCCTTGACAAGATGGAGTGACACAGTGGCTGCCACAATGGTCTTGAACATGACAATCGTAGTCAGCATGGTGCAGGACCGGGCTGTTCTGTTGTGTGTGAGTCGGAACCAAATCTACTGCCCCTCACAGCACAACAATCACACTATGGTGATAAGGTCCTTACCTTCCAAATGGGAGACACAGGTGCAGTTCCTGTTTGAGACACCACATCCTCAGCTGCTTCTGTTTTGGTGGTCTGCTGTTTCCATGGGATACTGACCAGGTTTCAGCAGAGCTCCAGGCTAAGACAGATAAAGGAGAAATGCCTGGTGATCTATTTTTAAAAGCCACCATGAAATCTTGATGGATCACAATGGTTCCCTCTATATCTGAACACGGGCACAGCACGAAATGGCTCAGCATTTCATTCTGTTCCGCACAGGGTTTGCCATGAGTTAGGAATGATCTGACAACAGCTAACAGTATTATGTGACCTCAATAATTGCAGCAATAGTTGCTGCACATCCCTGCGCTTCAGTTTCCCCATCTTTAAATGGGAGGTGATAGTCCAGGCTGTGGTTTGACATGTGTGTGAGGGACAGAATAGGCACAAATCAGGCTCTGCACAGGGTAAATGCTTAATAAATATTATCTATAATAAGTGGGGACTTCAAAAAAAGTGGAATTGAAAGGCAATGGCACTTTCCAGCTACCTCTTTGAAACCCGTATATATTATCAAGCACTCATAAGTAGAAATATGAGGAGGGCTTCAGAAATTCATGGAGAAATTCCATTATCTTTCCATTCTGTTTTCCCCCATGCATGTTTTGATAAAGGTATGTACGTATCAATAAAATTCAAATGGTCTGTGGCAGTCATGTACTTTGGTGTCATTTTCATGATTGTGAGTGTAGGGGTGGAGTCTAGCCTGTCAATCTGGAGATAGCCAATGACATCTGTGTGAGCATGGCTTTCTCTGAGAAGTCTGGGAAATTTTGCAATATTTCCCCCATGGAGGTGAGAGACTATCGGCTCAGTCCCTGATATACACTCTACTGAAAAGACAGCATGGCAGCATGCTGATAGATCCTGAGTTCTGGAATCTGGAGGAGCTAGAGGAGAAGCCACATGGGCTTACCCTGATGGAACCAAACTTCGGAAGCTGGAAAAGTCACATAGAGGTCTCTGCCAGCGCTGAGATGTTTCTACCACTATGGATACACAGAACTCTGCACTGAATGGCCAGTGATTGCCCTGGTATCATTGCATGTGGCTCAAGAATCTAAGGAAGCCTTTATAGACTGGTATCAGACATATGGGCTAATGTCAGACTTGTGGGCTTGGACTGGATTGGGTTCGGATAGTTTCTGAATGTTCCATTCCTCTTGTATATAAGCCTCTCCCTTATATGCATATATGTGTTTATAAATTTGTTTCTGTAGTCTACCTGGATTAACATATGGTCTTTTTGCACTCAGTGGAGGCAAGCACCTACCCCATGGCATGAGCAGGAGGCTGCACTGAGTCTCCGTATTGAGATGATTGGTAGAGAAGTTCAGCAGCGAACCAAAAGGTTGACAGTTCAATCAATGGAAGAAAGATGCAGTAGTCTGCTTTAATGAAGATTGCAGCCCTGAAAGTCCCATGATTCAGGTCTATTCTGTTTTAAATGTCACTATAAGTCAGGAGTTAGAGTCAACTTTGAAACAGTAGGATGTATGTTTTTTAGAGATGGGGAGGACATCTCTCCCCATCTTTCCAACATCCATCCTCTTGGAAGACACTAGTGACTCCTCTTGCCTCCTGTTTTGCATTAGTGTTTATGGTTGACATTAAAGAGTAATCCTGGTAACTATCATTCATTGTGTTTGTTACTTTCTGGGCAAGATTTACTTCATTAGTCTTCCTACTAAACACCTCTATTTCACAGATGAGGAAACTGAGATTTCCAGAGGTTTGAGTAGCTTGACTTAGGTAAGTCCAGTATGAAGTGATAGACCCAGCATATGCATGAGAGTTTGTGATCCGACATCATTCTTCTCTCTGTTTGTTGTACCACAGCTGTGATGTCGAGAGCTCTGTCATTGGCATTTTAACCAGCAGCCAGGTCAACCACCATGGACAAGTGTCAGTGGAGCTTCCAGACCAAGGCAAACTAGAAATGGCTAGTGATTGACTTCTGAAAATTAGCCAAGGAAGACCAAATAGATCACAGCAGAATATTGCCAGACTCGCTTGGTTTAGTCCTACTATCTGGAGGAGTCAATCGCTGCAAAGGGCCATCGAGGAGAGTAGTGAGGGAGACACTCAGGGAGGTGACCTGACACAAATACCCTAAGGATGGACTTGAACTTTCTGTCAATTGTGAGGGTGATAGGGACCACAAAGTGCTTCCATCTATTATATATAAGCTTGATATGAATTGGGGAGGTCATAGCCCTTCCTGCTGCACCTTTGACTCCCAGTAAAGCTCCAGAATCTCTCTATTGACCCAAGTTCACAAGGCTTACTAACTCTCAGTGTCCTTTCCGAGAGGAGCCTCCTCCTGACCTCTGGGAGGCCTCCAGCACCCCCTCCACGGAAAGAGACTGTGTGCTGTCTTTGACATCATGCCCACATTCCATCTCCATTAGTTGTGAATTCTCAATACTTCCAGAGAATCAGAGAAAACTTGCAGTCGACTATGATCTGCAAGTGTAAACTATGTGCAAGAATTTCAAACATTTCACTGTAGACCTAAACTGGGTGATCACTACTGAATGAGACCCCCTTAGACCTGTTTTAATGGAAGTGTCAAAATATAAAGGGAGCCAATTCCCCTTTTTATGGCCTTCAGAGTTTGAAAAATAATTTCACACCCATTTCACACGTACATGTGCGTTCACCTTGTGTAGAAGCCTTTGTGCGCAGATGGTACTTCTAAATGTGTACGCTGTTCCTTATCAGAGGACTTCAGTTTGGACAATTTTGTTAGGAAACAAGGCCAGCAGTTTGAAAACACCAGCATCTCTTTGGGGGAAATGCGAGGGTTTCTACTCCTGTAAAGAGTGACAGTCTGGGCTGAGCCCCGGTGGCGTAGTGGTTGTGCACGGGACTGCGGCCCACTGGGACAGAGGTTCAATTCTAGCAGTGGGGCTGGGCCTCCTACTTCCACCACTGGAGAGCAGTGATGCCCCGCCCCCCCCCCCAAAAAGAAAAAAAGAAAAAAAGAAAAAACAAAAAAACAAAAAACAAGAATGACAGTCTTGGAAACCCACCGGAATCCACAGGGTTTGTCTTCTGTCTTGTGCTAATAGGTTCACATTAGAATCGACTCAAGGACATTGAGCTTGGTTGTGATTTGGTTAAAGAACAAATTAATGAATGGTGGGATGAATGAATGACTGAGTGAGGTGCTTGAGTTTTTTTACACCCTGCTTCCGGCCCCCCACTTTCAAAGATTAGTGAAAGCCAATCCTTGGCTGAATCATCACAGGTCCTAGACTCACTCAGAACCATGAAGTTTTACTAGGGATGTTGCTTTTGTAAGAATTGGACTCTAATTTGTTTTGAAGAAAGTATTTCACTGGCACTTGTGAGGGGAAGGTTGTGCCTGTACAATATGTTCTGTGTCACCAGCATGATGATGGCTGTTCGGCACTGGGTTTTGCACAGTGCAACCTCTTTGTTATCCTGTGACATGGATGAGTCTACCCACAGCCACGTTAGGAAATGTGGCCCCGAGGGAGAGAGGAGGGCGCTGTGGCCCAGAGGTACTACAGTGAGTCCAGAGCTCACCAACTTTCCTCCCTGGACTCTAACACAGAAGGGAAGCCCCTTGGCTATGGCATGAAGGGTCTCTCTTTAAAGGGAGATCTTGCACTTTCTGTTCTCTGAAGAGGCAGAAGACATGTCAGGCCAGATTCTTGTAGAGGGCTAATCCATGGGTCTCTCATGGTACTGTGCTCCAGGCGGGGTGTATGGCATGCTAGCAAATTCAAAATGTTTCACATTCAGAAGACTCGCTCATTTGAAGCAGAACAACAACAACAAAATAATAAAGCAACGGGATCTGAGTGTTGCAAACTCTTTTACCAAATAATTGTGAAATAGCTTTGACTCTGCCAGTTCCTGTTTTCGTTTTCCATAAATCTATTCTAATATCATTTTATTCTCTTGAAGTCAATGTGGCGATACCGAATGAAAGAGCACGTGGGTCATGAAAGCTTCTCTATTCTGAAATGACCACAACAAACCAACGACTCCGTTTTACACTGTGAGCATTCGCTTTTCAAGGGAAATTTAGAGTATTTTAGGGAAGCTACAACATTCTGTATGTAGAAGCATCCCCAAATCAATGTTAACACATTTGTGGTCACCAAGCATTTAATTAGATCTGTTCAGTTGAAGTGCCAAGATCCTAGAGATTTCGAGGTTGGGGAGGGGGGCAAGACAGCATGTGAGGGAGGGGCTCTGCAACTGAATGGAAGCCCCTGGCTTCGTTTCCCACCACCTACCCGGGTGAACTTCAGGGCGGCACCTTGCTGCTATGAGCTTTCACGGTCTCATCCGTGAGGGCAGATGCTGACACGGATCTTAAAAGCCTGCTAATGAAGTAAGAAAAAAAACAAAAAAAAACCCTCCCTGCCATCAAGTTAATGCTGACCCTGTAGACTGCAAATCTTTACAAGAGAAGACAACCGGTCTTTTCCCCACGGAGCTGGCTGGTGGTTTCGAAGTAGCATCACTTCCTCACCGGGGCTCCCGGTACAAAGTCCGGAGGGGAAAGAAGGTCTGGTGTGAGTAGACTATTTTGCACAGATAAGGTAGACACTGCCCAGATAATGCACAGATGCCCTTACTGGGCCTAGGAAACAAACCCCACCTGCCCAAGGGGGGTACGCACTTTGCAAAAACCTTGCATCCCAACATTTTCATAAAGCCGTGTAACCACAGAATATTTGCATGGACTATGGTAAGCCCTGGGCTACTTACCAAAAGATTGATAACTGGAAGCCCTCCAGCAGCTTGGAGGGAGAAAGGTGGGACATCTACTCCTGCCAAGGTTATAGCCAGGTGGCGCACCACGATGGGACGGGTGCCACTGCGGGGAGGTGGAGCCCCCCACCTCATGACAGCTAGAAAATGACTGCACCCACCACCGATGCAAAGATGCACCGGAGAAAAGATGAATGGAGGACAGGGCTGCTCAAAACCGGGGATGGGATCATATCAGCAGCAGATTCTCATGGAAGCAAACTATTCCCTTACCCAAGTGAGGCTTTGGGATAAAGACCTGACACTAAAATTCTTTCCGTGTGCTAGTAATAACACCACCGGGTGGAACAAATGGAAGGCATTTGCCTTTCACCAATTCTCCCCTCTGCCTGCTTTTGACGGGACAGTCAGTTCGGCAACATTAGAGTCGACTCCAGGCAGCCAAACCTAGGGATGTCCAATTTGTAGCCTCTTCCTGGCTTGCGGCTTCCCCACTGTGGATGAGCTCTTCCCAGCCTTCGCCGTTCTCCGTTCATTCCTCAGAAACAGAAAGGGGTTCGGAGAAGGATGGTCTGTCGGAGGCAGGCTTCCATGGAGTTTGACAGGCTCCGGGCTGGTCTCTCTGTTTTTTTGTAATAGTTGAAGGAGACAAAATGACCCTCTGGTGTCATATGCCTTTTTATCGATTGAATGATAACACCCCCTAAAATGAAACTGAAGCTTTAACCCCATGCCTGTGAACGTGGCTGGGTTTGGATGGAGAACTTTTGAGATCCTGCTGGATTTGAATGAGTTCTCATTCAATACAAGTGGTGTCTTTCTAAAGCAGTGGTTCTCAACCTTCCTTAGGCTGAGGCCCTGTCATACAGTTCCTCATGCAATGGTGATCCCTCCCCCCAGTCATTAAATTATTTTCTTTGCTACTTCATTACTGTCATTTTGCTACTGTTACAAATCATCATGTACACATCTGATATGTAGGATGTATTTTCATTGTTATAAAGTGAACGTAATTTTGATGCGCCCCAAAATAAGTTGAACATAATTTTAAAATGTTAAAATCACATAATTTTAGTGACTAATCACCAAAGCAATATATAATTATGTATTGTGAAATATTTGTTTCTAATGACAAACAAGTAAATTTTAACTTGAAGCATGGGGTAGCATGGGGAACAGTCTTCACGCCGGATATTCGTAGATGGACCTATCTGCATGTGGGCAGACCAGCCTGGAGATGGATAGAGGAGCGGTGCCTCTGTTCCTAAGACCATTGGAAATATGTGTTTTCTGATAGTCTTGGGTGATCCCTGTGAAAGGGTGTCCAACTCCCAAAGGGGTAGTGGCCCACAGGTTGAGAACTGCTGTTCTAAAGGACACGTAGACAGCTACAGAGGGAGGACAGCCATGTGCAGACAGAGGCAGGGAGTGAAAGGCTGCATCTATAAGCTGTGGCATTGCCAGGATCACTGGGCAGTCATTTCAAGCTAGATGAGAGGAACAGGGCACATCCTTCCTCAGAGGCTTCAGAGTCAGCCCAGCCCAGACCCGGACTTGGGACTCTTAGACTTTATAACTGTAAGAGAATAAACTTCTGTTCCTATAACATGCGCATTGTACTACTTTTGTTGTTGTTTTTTAATGACAGCTCTAAGAAGTTAAGACAGTCTTCCTCCTCTCTGTCTGGACGGTGAATATAGGTCAGATGACCTGGTTGGTGACACACAGAAAAGACAGTGTGAACTAGAACATTGTGTTTCCAGAGAACAAAGTCTCGGAGCTGGCCAGGATCACAGAGTGAGACTCATATAACTGCTGGTTTTCTTCACAAGGCCAGAACCAGTGTTAGAGTTATTCGGGACACCTCAAGTACAGTAGCTGACTTGTCATTCTTTGTTCTGGTTCTATAGTGAGTCACCATCTCACCTCCCAAGCTCTTAGTTCCTTGAGAAAGAGCCTCTGTGTGTCCTGCTCCCTGCCATGTCCTAGTGTCTAACACTGTACTTGACACATCTTGGGGTTCAGGATACACTCTTTTACAGATTTTTTCCCCTCAAAATCTTTGAAAGAACTCATTAGCTTCTTTCTACAGGATTTTAAAAGTTTACACCATTGAAGATTTAACTTCCAGTTTCATTGGCCTATGAAGACATACATATACAATAGGATGTGATCAGAAACAAACCCCTGCCATAGAGTTGATTCCAACTCATATAGAAGGCTGTAAATCTTTAAGGGAGGAGACAGCCCCATTTTTTTTTCTGCAGAGCAGCTGAGGCTAGTAACCTAGTGCCTAACCCACAGGGCCATCAGGGTTTCTTATAAGAGAATGAGAAAGCCCTTAGAAATAAGCCCATTAATGTAGTTGAAAAGAATTACTGAAAGCTAAATGAAGGTTGAACATGATAGTGGGACAAGAGGAAAGTAAAAGTAAATAGAGGAAAGAACTAGGAGGCAAAAGACATTTGTAGAGATATAAATACAGGCACATACATATACATATAATGATAGGGATATAGAACTACATACATATTATATATTAAGTATTAAGATAGAAGACATACATTGGGCCTCTCCTCAAGTACTCTCTCAATACAAGAACACTTTGTTCTAATAACCTGACATTCTGTGATGCTCACCTTTCCAACACAATCGCTGGAAACAAAATAGGTATATAAGCAAATGTGGTGAAGAAAGCTGATGGTTCTTGGCTATCAAAAGATATAGTGTCTGGGATCTTAAAGGCTTGAAGATGAACAAGTGACCATCTAGCTGGGAAGCAACAAAGTACACATGGAAGAAACACACCAGTCTGTGTGATCATGAGGTGTCCCCTTGGTCAGGTAGGTATCAGGTATCAGAAGACCCAGAACAAACAATCATATTGATGTTATTGAGTGGTGGGGTTGAGTGGGGATGAAAAGTCCTTCTGTAATTAATTGGACATCCCTCACAAAAGGGTCACAAGGAAGGGACGAGCCAGGCAGGGTGCAGTATAGCACCAATAAAACATAGAATATTCCTCTAGTTCTTTAATGCTTCCTCCCCACCACTATCAGATTCCAATCCTACCTTACATGTACACTGGTACCGTTATAGCTCACAACACAAGGAATTCAGGACAGATTAAACCCCTTGGGACCAATAATCAGAGTAACTATAACTTATAAATTAACAAGGCCTCATGAGGGAGGGAAAAAAGTGAGGAGTGATACCAAGAGCTGACGTAAAAGACAATGTTTTGAAAAGGATTATGGCAACATATGTCCAAATGTGCTTGACACAATGGATGTATGGATTGTGATAAGAGCTGTTAGAGCCCTCAATAAAATGATTTAAAAAGAAGAAAGGAAGAGACATGCCCTTCCGTTTGTGTTTTAAAGAAGGTTGGACACCCAGGAAAGGGCAAGGATTCCGATAAGCTCAAGGAGTGGCAGCAGCATGGCTGGGCTCTTGGCGGTCTCATCATTTGACAGGACTTCATGCACAGGGGAGGCAGTGTGGCTTAGTGGTCTAGGGCTCTAGGAACCAGATGGTTTAGATTCAAATCTTGCCATTGCCCACTGATTAGTTGAGTGATTTGGGGTGAATTATTAAGCTTACCTCAGTTTCCGCATTGGACAAAATAGAGGTAATAATTCCTAACTTTTCGAGCTTCTGGGAAAATTAAATGAATTAGTATCTTGAAAACAGTGGAGACTGGGACTGGATCATAATACAAAAAAAATATGCAAAGGTAAAAAATATTGAGAGTTGTGTGAGAAAAATAATCTAATAGGCATCATGGTAGTGCAGTGGTTAAATGCTGGGCTACAAACAAAGCGTCAGTTGTTTGACTCTTCCAGCTGCTCTGTGGGACGAAGATGTGGCAGTCTGTTTCCCTGGAGATTTCCTGCTTTGGAAACCCTTAGAGCTGCTCTGCTCCGTCCTATATTATCTCTCTGAATTGGAATTGACACAGTAGCAATTGACTAGTGGATATAAGACCCAATAATCACATTTGAATTTCGACGCCCCCTTCTGTGCCATTCCGTAATAGTGGATGGGACATTCCAGAGGAAGAAGTCATAGGCCTGGCTCCAAGTTGCTTGCAAAATCCTTTTAATGAGAACATCATGTGGGAACGATGAACTTGACCCCATCTTGTGCTTGAAGGAAAGCAGAGCCCTATAAAGGCTGGGAGAAGCTCTGATGACACTGTCAGGTAAGCACTGGGCTGCTAGTCACAGAACTGATGATCTCAGTCCACCAGCCACTCATGGAAGGAAGATGAGCTGATCTGCTCCCATAATGATTTACAGCCTCAGAAGCACCAGCGAGGGTTTGAGAGAGAGGGGTGGGGGTCGGGAGAGAGGGAAAAAATGAGGAGCTGATACTAAGGGCTCAAGTAGAAAATGTTTTGAGAATGGCAACATATGTAAAAATGTACTTGACACAATGGACGGATGGATGGATTATAAAAAGAGTTGTACAAGCCCCCAATAAGATGAATTTTTTTAAAAAGGTAAAGAAATAGCATCTAGAGTTGCTTTGAGTCAGAATTGATCTGATGGCAATGGATGGGTTGGAAAAGCTGGGGCCTGACATCCACATTATAGCTGCTTTTCACACACAGGCGAGTAGGAAATCAGGACCTTTAGTAAGAAAGAAATACCGGCTACTATCGGAGGCAGGTCATATTTTCAGGTTGGCCACAATAATACTTTCCATTCCATATGCTTTTCTAGAACTTTACCATTTCCCCAACAAGAGGTGATCTTTAGTTATCCTCCAATGGAAGCTTGGCTTCCAATTTTTTTTTCAGAAGAAATTGAATGCTTAAGAAGTAACACAGTGATTTCTGAAGCCAGGTTATAGAAGGTGGGGGATGGGAAATGTGTGTGACCATCTACCTTTTTAGATGGAGCATTTCTTTTGGGGCCCCGAGCAATCATTTCCGAAGTCTGGGGTTGCCATGCTGTGAGGAGCCCAATGACATAAACTGGGCATGTGCAACTGCTTTCACGGCCAGCATGACTGACAGCCAGGTGTGAAGAGGGAAGATACTTCTAGATAATTCAATTTCTGGCTATTGAGTCTTTGAATTTTCCAAGCTGTAGCTTCAGACCTTGGATGACAGTGGCAATTCTGTTCTTTTTTCAAATCCCAAATACACAGAATCTGCGAATATACGAACATGGTACTTTTTAGCCTCTAAATGCTGGAGTAATTTGTTATGTGGCAATAATAACCAGAGCATGGCCTTCAGACATTCTCCCAGGTCTCTTTCCCTTAGGGCTGGCAGCAAGAGGCACTGCTTTCTCCAGAGACTTTAAAGAAAGAAAAACGTGCTCAAAGCACAGTTCATAAGATTTGCTTCTTTATGAATCTACAGAATTCCCAGTGATCAAAGATGTTCCAGCTGGAAGAGTTTCCAGAGCTGTCATGCTTGCCAACATCTGGCTGTGACAGCTCCCAAGGGAGTTATCATCAACATCACCAGCAGAGAGGGCAACAGAGGGTGGTAAGGCGGCCTCCACCTGCCCATGATTGTCTCCCAGCTCTTCTGCTGAGCTGGCACAGATCTCAAAGCCTCATGTGGATAGAAGTGCCAAGTTAATATCAGAACAATGTAAAACCCACCTGGAGGTGTGGAATTTCCCTTACATGAAGAGAGGACCTCTTCATTTGGTTGGAAAGATGGTTCCCACATTTTCTGATTTTGGTAATTCATTTTAATACCTACTATTTCTCCAGTGTTCTATCAAAACTATCATGTTGGTGACTAAGGTGTCACTGGCCCAAGCCAGAGTCTTTTCAGTTGTCAATATGTACGTGGAAATTGGACAATCAACAGGAAGGCAGAAGCATTGTACTCTTGGTAAATTCCAAGGTCATGAGCTATCAGAAGCACAAAGAAATTTGTCCAAGGAGAAGTAAAACCAAACCGTTCCTGAGCAGATGAGCTCTGCTGGTGCAGTGGGTTTCACCTTGAGCTACCATCCACAAGGTCGGCGGTTTGAACCACCAGGCTGGGGCAGTCTACTCCTATGAAGGTTTAAAGTCTCAGAAACCCAGCGCTGCAGTGCCCCCCTGTCCGCAGGGTTGCTAGAAATTGGAAGGGACTCGGTAGAGGTGAACTTGGCTCCTTACAAGAAAGAATAGTCAGATTTCATCTTGCTTGCTTTGAACCCATTCTAAGGAAAGACCAGTTGTTAGAAAAGAGTAACATGTCCAGTAAAGTAGAAGGTCCACATAAATGCCATGGACAGAGACATTCGACTCCATGCTGGACTCAAGCACGTCCACGTGGGTGAACCTGGTGCAAGACTCCGCCATATTTCAGCTCGGCAATCTTTCATTCGATTTTACCTGGAGTCACTATGCAGTGGAAGTGGACTTGGTGGCAACTAACAAAAGCTATAAGCACTCTTTTATGTCCTTCTCACAATCACTGTGGGAGGTAACTTGTCAACCTCATTCTGAAGATGCAGACACTGACCCTCACAGACTAAGGAAATTACCTTTGCGAAGTTCAGACAGAGACCCCTGCTTTCTTATCTCCAGTTCAGGTCTCTTGACACTGTACTCTGCAACAACCCCTAACTTGATGTCATGCTGGGGCCGAAGTTCTCAGAAGAGTGCTCACTCAACATGGGGTGTACCTAACTTCTTAGGCCTTTTCAAAGTACCAGTCATCTGTGCTGTATTTGCATATAAAAAGATGTTCTCCCCCTCCCGCCCCCAGTGTTGACTTAGTGTAGTTCTTTCCAGGAGAGAGTAAAGGAACCAGTGGATGCTAGTAAACCAGCTCTAGGGTCTCTCTCTCTCTCTCTATCTCTCTCTTTCACACACACACACACACACACACACACACACATACTTGATGTAAGGCACTCGTCAATGTTCATGGTGTCCATATCCCTACTGTGACCAATTCCAAGCTCCCAACCTGCAGACACAGAGAGCTGAGGAGTGATGTGCTCATTCAGCTCTCATGAGGCAGGACACATTGACTCTAGCACAGGACTATGCAGCACAATCCCAGACTTCTTGTAACATTTGCTAATGCTCCCTAAGAAATACCTCCTACCTGATTCAAAATCACCAAATTATCTAAAAGAAGGAGAAAAAAAAGTGCCGTTACTTAAGAAACCAGATGGATAGGCCCAATTCTGCGGACCACTTCGTGTCACTCTTCTGGAGAGATCGGGGAGGTGAGCTGTGCTAACTGCAGAGAAATCAGAGCACCCCTTGTATCTTTTTCCACCACTCAACCCCACAAGTCAAACAATACAAATCCCAGGGCAATGGCAGTACTTGCCCTTGTTTCAGAGTAAGAGATATTATAAGGGCTACATAGGCATTAAAAACAAGCCCTAGCAACAAGTGTGCAAATGTGGCCTGCATACAATTGATAGATGTATGGATCGTGATGGGAGCTGTATGAGCCCCCAATAAAATGATTCATTAAAAAGAAGGGAGGGGGGAAAGAGGAGATTATACTAAGGGCTCAAGTAGAAAATATTTGGAAATGAATATGGCAACATGTGAACAAATATGCTTGATTCAAGTGATGTGTTGAATGTTATAAGAGCTATAAGAGCTCCCAATACAATCATTGGGAAAAAAAAACCCAAGCCCTAGAAAGTGACCCCACAAACTTCCACCTCTCAGGAATGCTGTGGCATTCCTGAACGGGCTCCTGTGGTTCCCCTGGCTTCCTCCCTTCTGAACTTGTGAGTCAACTCTAGAAGGGGAGAAGGAGTCCCCCATATCTACAAAAACTGTACTCCCAATCCATGACTGTCTTAAAAGGGTGGGACTGCCTGGCCTCCTTCCCTCCCTGCTTATCTCTCCGTTGCCTCCCTTGCCCTTCTTTTGGGGGGGGGGCATCACTGCCCTCTGGTGGGAATAGGAGACCCAGCCTTGCTCCTGGAGAGCTGCTGCTGGATTTGAACAGCCAACCCAGTGGGCCGCTATGCCACTGGGCCTCAGCCCCCTTGCCCTTCTTGTTTTCCCCCCTCTCTCCCCTTCTCCTTCTTGTTCCCGGCAGTCAGTAGGATGTTCTCCTGCCCCTACAGAAGAGCAGATAGAGGAAAGTGAGTGGAGACCTCCAGGATGGCGGGTTTTGGGGGAGCTACAAGTTTGGGAGGTATTTGTACACTGGAGACAACTGAAATTAAGAGCATTGGTGTGACCCCCAGTGCATGCACAGACTGCTGGCAGGCAGCAGTAGAAGGAGGTAGAAGGAGTTCCAATACAGATGAAGACCTTTCATCTGTCTCTCACTATTTTGTTTCCCAATCTTGTACCCACTTTCATAGACAAATGGAATGTTTTCATCCTCCCTCAATTCCCAGACTTCTTTTAATGGCTGCTTGATACCACCTGTGATGGGTAGGTTTGTTATGCCAACATGGCCACAGAAGATTGGTGGGTCTGTTGTGATGGCACGGCCAATGAACAGCGGGATGAATTGAAGGGCAGAGATAGGAAGCGCTCCGCGAGTTCTGTCCTCTCTCTTGCTTCAGGATCTTCGGACCAGAGAGCTGCCTTGTTCATCCTGTGCCTCGACCTCCAAGCAACACTACCCTTGGGACACCTAATCGTGGACTGTGTTGCTGTGAGTTGAGGATCCTTCAAGCCCTACTTCACCACGCTCCTGGGATATACATCTCTTGAGCTGGGGACTGTTGGACTCTGTTATCTGGCTGACTGTTGGTGACCTGCTCTGCTGTTTGCTGCCTGTGACCAGATAGCCTGGAATGGTCTACAGAAGACGACTCAGTAGCCCTCAAGACTTGAATGACTGCCAGTCTTCTAGTTGCCTCACACAAGTGAGTTGTACTGAGCAATCTGTATTGCTTTATAGATA
>PVJH01013182.1:36395-61527 GCA_004026705.1 Nesogale talazaci
AAGTTGCTCATGAATGTGTACATTCATGGTGCCAAGCAACCAGGCACCGCCGTTGTCTTCTGTTCTCTGTGGAAGGGCCTCTGCTCCAAGCAATTCATTTGCAGGCACTTAACGAGACAGACTAGCCTACAGTGGCTCTAATTCCATGCTGACATTTCTGATAGAGTTGGCTTAGTGGAGAAAAATGACTCTATTCCCTAAACAAGACAGTCTTTGGTGGTGGTGGTGGTGGTGGTGGTGGTGGTAGGGAACTTTAATCTACATGTCACATTTCTCTAATTCTGAGGAATCTGAGCCTTCTCTTTGCTTTGTTTTCTCTGTCTTACCCATCCAGTTAATAAAGATTAATGAAAGGACTAGAATCTATCAAGGGACACAAATTAAAAAGACCATTTTCTTGTTTTGCCTAGAATCTAAATATGCCAACTTGAGTACCTAATGAAATTCTATCCAGTTAAACTGTAGTTATTAGGCAATTAATGCTTAGTTTTGGTTCTGCTTACCCTCTGGAAATGCTTTTTTCCAAAAGCATAAGTGTGACAGGAAGTTTCTTCACCCTGTTTATTCCTAAGTGATTTAAATATCCTTTCATAATCATGAGCGGGCTTTCCTCTCTTCCTCTGAAGGCTCTCCGTCTGATCTCCTCATCTGGGCTATGGGTGTGCTGTATCATGCTTTTGAGGCTTGTACCACTGGCCCAAGTCCACTCTCACTCATGGGGAGCTCATACATCGGTAGAACTGTGCTCCCCAGTGTTCTCTGGATTTCTGAAGTAGATTAACAGGCCTTTCTTCCCAGATAGCTCTGGATGCACTCGAACCTCCGTTTTGGTCCACAGCAAACAGCATCAATGATTTGTACCATCTTCTAGAGATTCTTCCCAGATTAGAGAGAGGGTGAACTCTTTCTAAGTCCCAAGGTATAAATGTCAAAGTTGCCAACAAAGTTGATCATGATCCTGGCCAGCCTTTGAATTCTAGTAGGTCACAGTTTTTTTTGTTTTGTTTTGTCTACAAGGGTAAAACTGTACTTCCTAGAGAACTGGGTTGATAGGCATAAGGATCATGGAGCAGAGCTAAGTGCAGGGCTCCATGAGCACGGTTTGGAGGGATCTGGTAGGGAAATGGTGACACCAAGCCAAGTTCTTGATTTTCGCTTTCCTTTCACAACTTATCTTCATAAATACCCCTTTCCTCTCAGCCAAAGAAGTGTATTTCTGTGAGACTAGTTCCGCAACCTCAAAATTCGAGGAATTTGCCAATAGCCATCTCACATGGCCCAGCCTCAAAGTTTCCTCGTGAACTCTTCCTTCCGATGTCTAAAAAGCAGGTCCATGACAGATTTCTGAGACCTGTTACACACTGGACTCTTTTGAATGTCATTATGGCCTTCTGTATGTAAGTTACCTTCAAATTTAAATGTACCCATGAGACTGTTACTTGCCAGAATTACTTAGATATACAGGATGATTTCATAAGAAATTTAGAACTTAAGGAGCCAGGCACACAGGGTTTTCAGTGGAGGTGTCCAGATGTCTTCCTCTTTTTCCCAGAATTTATATCTATGGGGCAGAGAGAAATCTACATACAATGACTCATCCCTTCCATTCCCAGGGTGGTGGGGGCGCCACCAGTCTCTGTCTAGTTGCTCATGACTTTACTGTTGAACACCTTAGGAAGCCTTTCTGAGAGAACCCGCAGTGGATCTGTAGGAACCAAGAGCAGTCATAGAAAGATGACCCAGTACCTCACTGATAAACAGATCAAGCCAACAAAAAGCTAAAGAATACTCCTTTACCAGTTCTCCTGTGAATTTTTCTTTAATTCACATAAACCCTAGGATTTTTTGCTATTTTAAAAGTTAATCATTTTATTGGGTGGGTGGGTGCTCTTACAAATCTTATAACAGTCCACCTTTCAATCATATGAAGCACACTTGTACAAATGTGTGCCATCAACATTTCCAAAACATTTTCCTTCTACTTGAGGCTGTGTTATCAGCTCCTCCTATCCCCTCCTCACTGGTCTTCCCACATGAATCTTTGATGGATTATATATTAGTGTTATTATTTTGTGTCTTACACTGTCTTTTGTCTCCCTTTAACCATATTTCTGTCATTCATCTTCTTATGGAGGGGTGGCTATTTAGCCCATCTTGTGATGAACTCTTGTTTATGCACCTTATTGCAGCACTTGGAGCAAGCACTGACAATTTAGCATTATTGATTTTCATTGTTGCTCTCTGTCTGAAGAGGAAACCAAGACTCAGAGAACTTACTGTTTGGTCCAAGAATGGGGTGGGGGTGGGTGGGAAGGAAAGTTTCTAAATTCCATGTCTGCTCCTGGCCTATCACACTCAAGATGGTTTCATGACAGTTGATGGGATTTTAAAAATCCATGGATATAATTTTGTCATGCTCTAGTAAAGAGTGGGAGGGGGCCTCAAAGCTTCTCTCTTATCCTTGATCCAAGCTCAGCAGTTTCCAATTTTACTTATTTTCTGTGTTACATTTTGCATATCGCTTCATTTGAGAAGAGTCCACTTGAAAAGCTGTGCAAGTCCCAATTTCTCAGCTTTTAACTGACCATTTTAAAGTAAACCCAAGGATCTTACATAGAATATTCATGTACACATTTGATCCTTAAAAAAGAAATACTTTGGATGGTTCTCTGTAGATGCCTCTGGTTCTCTGTTATTTGTGGCAAACCAACTTGAGGCATTAGACTTGGTCTGTGCCCTGGTTGTAGTATTGAGTCCTCGGGTGACCTGGGACAAGTCACTTCCTCTCTCTGACCCCAGAGTTTGTATCTGTAAAAAGAGGACATTGGACTAGATCAACTTTCAGACCCGCCTTTCTTTTTAAATAATTTATGGTTTTATGGCTTTTGTTGTAGAGAATATACACAGTGGAACATACACTGATAATTCCTGCTTGTGCAATTCAGTGACACCGATTACATCCTTCAGGTTTTGAGGCCTTTCTTAGATTCATCCTCTGAGTCATCCTCCTCTCATTGAAATACATGGACTCTCCCCAAATTTCCTATCTAATCTTTCAAGCAGGTCTTTTCAGTTTGATCCCACATTGTTCTTAGAGGGCACAGTGCTCAAGGCAATGATGAACTAACTAGTGTAAAGCTCACTCTTGTTTGATTTTAAGAAAACCGGTGAATATTTGGGGGTTCAGGACTAAAAGATGATCTTAGAGCCATACTTTTAAGCTTCATTCAATCTCCATGACTACAGAAAATTGAACTATATGAATTTGAAATTCTGTTCAGCACTTCTCCTCATTTGACCAGCTATCTCTTGCAGAGTCATACATCCAGACATTCAGTAATGGTAGCTGTGCACCATCCTCTTCTTTTGTTCTCTGACCAATGTGCTATTGGATAAAAGGTTGAAGGAGATGCTGAGATGGGTGTAGTCTTCCAAATGGAAGCATTTTCCTTACATCCTGGAGGTGTGAAGTTGGGAAGCCAGATTTAGTAAAGAGAAAGACAGGGTACCCAATGAAATTGGATCTTAGATTTTGGACAGTCTGATTAGTGGACTAAGTGTTGGGCTTTGAGTTGATGCTTTTGATCCACCAGTAACTCTGTGGGGGAAAGATCCCCTTTGTAGGGAATTGAAGAAACAGATATTTCTTGTAAATTTTGGTCTTGTCATATGAACAAAACATCCTTTTAAAATTTTCAACCTATGACTTCACAAGATATTAAATGAAGATGTTAAAGACAGTATTATTTTCCACTTCTCTTTTAATTTTACATGTATATACTTGTGGTTAAGGTGGGAGGGAATCTGAGTCTATAACTCAGTGTGTGTTTGCCTTGGGGTGAGACGCCTTTAACATCTGAGAATATAACCACTGGCTATTGACTTAAACTTGCATCTTTTCTCCAGACCCAAACCTGTCCTTTTTGGCAAAATCCTGATCCCTTTAAAAGGATCACCCGTAGTGGAGTTTTCTTCAAAACACTCACACACACACTCCCCCAATCCAAAGTTGTTGTTGTTGTTTTTTTTGCTTTTCAGCCACTGATTGCATATGGCTGGTGGTTTGGCAATTGTGAAAGAGTCTTGAAACATCAGTGAGGAAAGTGTTCCTCTTACTTTTGCTGCCAAATTCCCCTCGGTAACTTCAGGTTTCTCTGAATTTTCCTCCTTAGCAGGTGGAAGCACTCGCTTGGCGGGTGGGAGGAGGGTCTTGGCAGCAAAAGAGGGGGGGGGGGGGGGTTGAGAAGGAACTTCTTAAGCACATCTGCACATGTGCTTCTGACCTTGTGTTAGTTACAACCAGTACTCTATGACCCTGATGGGCAATCACACACATTTGGTCATAGCATCAGAGGCTGGCCTGAGGCATGCAAGTGTAGCCTTGGGGAAGTAGAGAGGACCCACATCCTAGGAATACACAGGGTCGCCCAGTCCCCTTGGCCCTGTTACCAACTCAGCACTCTGAGGAAGGAGAGCTGTTTGAGGAGTGCGTCCATGAATCACTAGAGAGGAGAAAGTGCAGTGAGTTGAGTGAGTTGAGGGAGCCAGTATCACTTCAGCGATGACCCTGACTGCAAAAGGAAGTGGCAAGGGCCCTGTGGGTAGGCCTCCTAACGCTTACCCACTTAGCATGACCGAACAGTTCACATGAACGTTTGAGCCCTACACTCGAGGCCTCTGTGATGGGCATCTGTGCCCAGAAGATCGGGTGGGTGCGGAGAGAGGGGGCAGGTGGAAGGCAGTGCCTCAGCAGGGGTGAAGCTTTCCGCCCCGGTTTACAAGGAGCCTGTGGCAAGATTGTGGCTGTCTCGGGTTTGGGAAGGCCGTAGAGCTCACCTCTGAGAGAATGACCACACCTGACTGTCTGGGTCTCTTTCTTTTCTGTTCTGCACCAGTGTGTCCGTCAGAACAGAGGACTAGAAATATGAAATTCTAGAGTTTGGTTAGAGCAACCACTGGATAGAGAGCATCGCTTTTCCATGTGGATTTTCCTGCAGGGACTTTAAAAGAGAACGTCAGGAACACGTCAGAGCACATTGGTAAGAAGAGTTTCATTTTCATTGTGCTTATGATTGAGCAGGGGCCCCAGGACACAGGGATGAAGGTGGGAGCCATCCCTGAACTGAGGAGCTCACAGTGCAAGTGGACAGTTAGGCCGGCAGACTGGCAATCCCAACGAGCAATGGTATTTGCAATGCGGAGGGAGGGCCATGAATTGTGGGCGAGCTGAGGAAGAAGTGGTTCATTTACCTCTGCTTGTTTCTCTGGTGGAAGCGACATGTGGGGGGTAGCTTGGACTAATGGGGCAGCAAATAGAGGAACTATCTATAATCAAAAATAGGACAAGGAGGAAATAAATGTTCTTCTAATTTCACAAAAGCACAGAGAGGCCTGACAAGTCCAAGGGATGAGTAGCATTCCCTGCTTCTTTGGGAGTGGAGGGGGTGGGGAGGCCAGCAGAGGACTGGGCTCAGGAGGAATCCACCTTCACCCAAAGGCAGCACTTGCTAAATTTCCAAAGGAAAAGAATAGGTTTCTCCTGCGTTTCTCAGGAAGGGATACAGGGCTTTCCCTAGGAGGTTACTCCTAGAAGTTTTGTGTTCCTCATTAGGCCACCTGGTCCAGCCACTACCACAGATGGAGACAGGCAAGACCAATAAGTTGCATTCTGTCCCAATTAGGAAATGGGCCCTTTTGTTTCCCACACTGCAGGCATCACTGCAGAGTTAAGAATAACCTGGAATTAAGCAGCCATACTGCAATCCTGACCGAGGTCTCCAAGATATCCCATGCCATGGAATGAAGGTAGTCTTGGACACTGGCTTTCATTTCAATTCCATAGGGTTCTGCATTTGGATTTCCAATGCTTTATGGATTGATAGGTCCTAACTACTCACCTCCTGCCTGCTGGCTCCCAACATATCCCCTTGTTCTCTCATCTACCAAGGGCCGCATGCAGTCTCTAGCACAATGGCAGTGTTCAGTCAATGTTTGCACAATCAATTTTAACGATGAAGGCAGAAACTATTAAAGGTGATCATAGTAACTCACAGTGGAGGACTCATTGAGAAGATGTTGAAATGGGGTTTGATCAAGGGTTACAGAACCTTAAGGTCTTGGAAAGTATCCCTTCTCTAGGTAAGGATGTCAAGGGAGATATCCCGGTGAAAAGGAACCTGGAAATTTATGAGTTCTCTGTAGACAACATTAAGGAAGCGCTTAGATTTTTAAGAAAAGTTGAGGTGAGGCTTTTTGAGAATATGTTCTGAAGGCTTTGAATGACATGGGCTTTAACTTATTGTAAAGGGAATCCATACAGGCCATAGAGAAGTAAGTTTATTTCCATAAACTCCCAAGAATATCCTGCTAAAAGCTCTTTGAAGTATGTCTAGAGTATTCTTGCATTGGTTACAATATTTAAGTTATCATTAAACAATTCTCTTGTTCTACTGACCTCTTTGGGGGTTTCCAAATTTGAGTGTCCACCCCACTTTGTTTCTTCCTCTGTGGATGTTTCCCCATACTCTGCCAACTCCTTGCAGCCACTAAATTCCTGGGTTAGTTTCATGGACATAAGAAGTTAGACACATGCAGTTAGGTCCACTTCTCTCCATTTCTCAATAAGAACTTTCAATGAAGTTCTTCCAAGGAATATCCTGAATATCTGTTTCCACATTGCTATGCATTCCACTGGTGCTCCACAATGCCTTGTTCAACCCAGATTCTAAGTTATGACTAAAGTCTCATTAGGATAATATTGAAGGAAATTTAAAATATGGAAAATTATTCAGCACATTCCTTCCTCCTTCGCAAAGCTTTCCATTTTCTATGGCTCCTTCCAGTGTTCTTTCATTTCCATACATGTGTATGTATTTTCAATCTGAGTTCATATTCATTTGGGTGAACTGCTTTTTGTTTTCCACACCATATTGTTACATCATCTTACAATGTATGCCTGATATCCCATCCGGTCGTTATACCACAACCATTTCACCATTTCACACTTGTTAGTCATTAGACGGAATTTTCCCTTTCTTCTTCTTTTTTACTTATTGCCAAGAACATTAAATGTGCGCACATTTAATTATCTTTGCCTTATCTCTTTTGGATAAATTTCTAGAGTATATGTCCTGGATCAAAGGCTACCCATGGGACTAAGGGTTTTATGTTGCATTGTCTTAGTTAACTAGTGTTGCTGTAACAGGAACACCACAAGTGGTCAGTTTGAACAAACAAATTTATTCTCTCACAGCTTAGGAGACCGGAAGACATTTCAGGGGCAACAGCTCCAGGAGAAGGTCTTTTCCTCTGTCAGCTCTGGAGAAGGTTCCTGTCTCCTTTCACAGCTGTGGGGATGGCATCTGTGGGGGACCTCCCCATGTCTTGATAGCAACCTTCTTCTTGGTCAAGGACATTCTCAGCACAGGGATCGCAGACCCAGAGAACCCACTCTGCTCCCAGCTCTTTTTATGGGTGATAATGAGGGCCCTCACCCTGCTCACTAGTTTAATCGCTTTTATATCATTAAGGCAGTTCACTCAAGATACAATCTAATCCTATAGAATGTATTCTGCCTCCTTCACAGAGCTATCTTCATCCTGCTTCACTGATATCAGAGTGGTTAGGATTTATACACATAATATCGTTACAGCACATCACAAAATGGAGGATAGTTCCATAATTCTGAGAATCAAGTTGACATGTATTTTTGAAGCAGACAATCCAATCCATACCCTATACTGCTATTCTTTCTAATGAAAGAACAAAACCAAAATACAGTGCCATCAGAAAATATGTACACAAGTATAATGCTGTTTCCTTATGGCTTGTCTTTATATTTTCTTTATTTTTTTATATACTTTCATTTTCTGAGATAAAAAATGCTTTTGTTTCTTTTGTGCAGTTGTCCACATTTTAATTGATGTCAATCTCTCTACTGGGCCCTAGTCGTACTGGTTGCTTATACATTATAGATATCAAACTGAACATTTGGAAATAATTTTTTAATACCTTAACTGCTATTTGTTATTATCTAAAAGAAGTTGTTCTATTGTTAGAGTTAAATTTTATTTCTTTGAAAGCTATACTACTTAATAATTATTGAATTAGCAGTCCTCTGAATTTGTGAGTACCTTGTTTTTTGAGACTTATGATTCATTTAAATAGTTTACTTTAATCTCTGTGGGAATTAATTTTTCTATCATAAAAATATGAATTATCCCTAAATTGTCTACTTAAATAAAAAGGACTAGATCTTTATTATTTTTCCTTGCTATATTGTCTATCTCCTAATAGAACTGAGTCTATTGTTCTGTTTAATGTTTTTTAGTTTTTTAGCACTATCTTTGCGTGTGTGTATGTGTGTGTTTATCCACTTATTTTTCCTTTGAGCTTTAGAATAATTTTTCAAGCTCTGGCATATGGGATAGTTTCCATTTAAGACCTGCACCCGCTACTGCGTGAGTCATGGGAGATTTGACCTGAATAATTTCTTCTAAGTGGTATCATTGAATGTCAAGAACATGGTCTTTACAATCGAACTGTCATGGATACCTGTTCGTATCCTGCTATCTGCTAGCTTATCCAGGTTATTTAATTACTCAGAATCCATCTCCTTCTAACCATGTAGGAATAATAAGGTCCACATTGGAGCAGAACTATTCCAATTAAAAGGAGGAAACATGTCATGAAATACTCCCTACAGCATGTGTCACAACATGGCATTGACATTTCATTTCCTCAAAATGAAGCTTTGTAGCTTCATTTGACCTTCATTAAGTTCTCTCCTGGTTTGGGCAATTATAAATGGACTCCTCTGTTCCTTTACACGTGCACAACTGTTTCTGACAATAGCTTATTGCCCTTTTATCTTGTATCCCTACTTCTCACTACATTCATGCATCTCTGGATAGCCATTTTCAGGTTTGGGGTGGACTTTTTCAATAGACATAGTGTTATCTTATGGTGGCTGATTCTACAAGCCATGGAGGGGAAGTGAGGGGAAAAAGTGAGGAGCTGATACCAAGGGCTCAAGTAGATGTTTTGTAAATGGTGATGGCAACAAATGTGCAAATGTGCTTGACACAGTGGATGGATGCATGGATGGATGGATGGATGGATCATGATAAGAGTTGCATGAGCCCTCAATAAAATGTTTTTTAAAAAAGAAATGCCAAAACACAAAGTAAAATAAAGTGATGATGACAACAAATATACAAATATGCTTGACACAACGGGTATATGTATGGATTGTGATAAGAGCTGTATGAGCCCCCAATAAAATGATTAAAAGGATAAGAGAAAAAGAAAAAAATGATGGCAACATATGCTCAAATATGCTTGATACAATTGTTATATGGATTGCACTAAGAGCTGCAAGAACTTCTCCCAATAAAATAATCTTTTAATGAGAATCAAAAAATCAAAAGAAAGAAACAAAAAAGCTAACGATATGTCACTGAAGAGAGATCCTAGAACCTTGTAGTTCCCAGAGCCATGCTAACGGCTTCCTCTACCCATAATTTCTAATGCCACCTGGTTGACAGGAGCCCTAGTGTTAGATTGGTTAAGCATTCCTCTTCTCAAAGAAGGCCAGTGATTGCAAAACAACAGCTAATCCACAAGATCAAGAAGTGGCAGTCTGCTTCAGGAAAGAGTTACAGCCCAGACAACACTGTCAGGCAGTCCGACTGTGTCCCCTAGAGTGGGCACAGGGAAGAACCGACTCCACAGGACCCCACAGCTCTTGGCTTGCTGAACCTCATGCTTGGTTCCCTGCTCTGTGCACACCCCAATAAAACCTTCTTCCAGAAAAAAAAAGATTTCTGATCTGTTACATCCTGCCCCTCTGTCCTCAGTCAGCACTCCAGCAGCGACCGTCTAGGGGCAGGGGAGAACTGTCCCATGTAGGTTTCTGAGAATGTCACTTTTTACAGGAGGAGAAAGCCGCGTCTTTCTCCCACAGAGCAGCTGATCGTTTTGAACGACAGACCTTACAGTTCACAGCACCACCCATCACCAGGGCAATGATGCACATAGTGGAGATTCCACAAATGCTCATTTTTTTAGCTTGATCTGCAATTAGAACTCAGAGTTGCAGTGGATGGTGAAGCGACGTCAAGCTCCCCAGGTCTTATCCCTGTTCGATTGGGGTGTTAGCTGGAAATTGCGGGGTCTCGTGAATGACTCTGCAGTGAAGGCAGGCAGAGTGATAGCGTTAAACGGCTTGTAACAGGTGTGATGACAGGCGAGGGTTCGGTATATTTGTTTCGGATCCTAATTTGAACCCACTTCCCAAGAAGAAGTGGCCTCAGCAGACTCGAATGCCAGAGCTTCCAGGGAGCTCCTTCAGCACACGCCGCTCTCGGAGTGAGTGGAGATGAGCGCGTTCCCGCAGCGTTTCACAGCTCCTCTGCGATGTTCAAATTCCAGTTCTTGCCCATTCATGGGAGGGGACTAACATGGAATTGAGAGGAAAACCTACAAGAGCTGATTTATTTATAGTTTCGAGAAGTGAAAGTCAGTGAGAGTTCGGACCGTTGTTGTCACTTGTCACTTTCAGCCACCGGTCTTATTGTCCATCCCACTTCTCCCCTCTGCTGGTGCTGCTGGCAAGGCAGGTGACGGCCGAGAAGGCCTTTTGTAAGAGCTCAGAGCCCCTGGCAACTGTGGCCTGGGGAGATTTCCATCTGGCACGGCGGGGTGGGGGGTGGAGGGGAATGAAGGTATTTAGAGGACTGTATTTCCCGAAATGCTTTCATCCTTTAGCAGAGTGGATCGCTCAAGCACATTTTTAGGCTATTTAAAGATTGCCAAGGAGAACTTTCCAGGGTGCACGTGTGCCCTGGAAACTCCTTGGAACTCCAGTTTGTTTTGATAACTCTGAATCACAGACCAAGTTCATCATGTAGGAGAAGTTCATCAAGTCACAGGACACGTGGAGAGAGAGAGACTGAACCCCTTTCCTGGCTGTTCTTTGGAAAGGAAGGCTCCCGGGTATGGTGGTAAGGATCCGTAGAAAAGGCTGTGATGAAACAATGCAGAAAGAGAAGCTGGTTCTTAGGAAATGACTAAACTTTTCTTCCTTTTCTTTTTTTTCTTGAGGCTATTTTGTGCCTATTGTATTGCTGGCACTTTCTCAAGGACCCTTTAGCTCACCTTCACAGCCTCTGGAAAGGGCATGGTATTATCCACCTCATGAGGTCACTCGAGAGAGGGGTGGAAAGGCGCAAAGTCACGGAGTTCAAGGAGGCAAGCCAGCTTCCAGATTTCAAGCCCAGGCCTCTCACTTGGACCCCACTGCCGTGGACTCTGGGTGAAAACCAGACAAATCAAGGATCCAACACAAAACCGGAGTTGATGCCTTTCCAACCGCGTTAGACGCCTCTCGGAGCGTGAGCGACGGAATTCAACGCCTGCGAGCTGCTCTTGCGTGCAATGGCAAGGCGGCACAGCTTGAGGACTCTCTCTCTCTCTTCTAAGTTATGTTTTGAGATCTTAACCAATGGACTTGATTTATCTGGCGATCTGGACTTCCTCTCCTCCTCTTATTTCCCTTTCTGATCGGTCACTCGGGCTGCGGGTGGCCGTGAGCATCTGGGTGCTCTTGAGATCTGAAACCCACGCCGTTGCCGCCACCAGCCACCAGTTGCAGGACAGGCCACTCGCTGTCATTTTTGGAAACCAAAAATGACTGGTCGCATCACTGTGATTAGATAAAGCTTGTAATTTGTGTTTGCTGCAGTCAGCGACGTGGTATTTTGGGACAAACAGCCGCTCTCTGCTACATCTAGCTTGAAATTTGCGGCTTTTGTGTAACCCGCCACTGCAGATCCAAGGAAGTAATGGAGAAGAGGGGAGAATGCATGGAAGCCCCCCTCTGAGGGGGCCATAGAACCAGGGCTACTTCAGAACTATAAGGGTTCATAGAAAATACCTAGTTTAATTGTCCTTAAGAGAAACCCAAGCAGAAGTTGCCAGGCAATGCCTAGCTTCTGGCCACCTCCTCAGCTGACAGCTGGAACCACTTGACTTCTGGGGAGAGCTCACCCTACTCCAAGCTCCATAAGCAGGCCTAATCCTAGGTCCAGCATGCTTTAAGAAGCCCAAGTTCAATTTGCCAGTGACTCAGCTTTTTAAATCTGGGTAATAGGCATGCTCTAACGAAATATTTTAGTTCTAAAGACTCAGCCTCTTTCTTTGTTCTCAATTCTGAGAACACAGCCTTTGCCTCTTCTTTGAGTCTGATTCTCAACTGGATAAAGCCTTTATTAACTCAACATTGGCCTAGGACCTACACATGCCAGTCCAGGAAGAACCTGGGTAATAGAAATAAGTCAACTTGCATTCTGGCCCTCAAGCCACTTACCAGGCTAGAGCAGAGCAGGAGCTCTTCAGGAAGCACCCATCTTGCTCTGACCAGGCCAGCTGAGCGCCACCATCCATCTCAAAATCACCCTGGTACTGTGGAGGAAGAGAATTCTCCCCACGAGGCAGGGTGCCTTGATGAGAATATGACATAGTAAAGAGAGGGGGTTCTGGACATACTAAGCAAGGGGTTCCCTCTAAACGATCATTTCTGGGAGTCACTAATCCACATGCCCTGTGAGTAGCTCAAAATGAAAAGGTCACTGCTCAAAAACTTTCGCTTTTCTGAGGCATTAAGAATGTGTGATGGAATCAACAATGTTTGGTAAATGTTAGGCAAATAAAGACCAATTTGTGTTCTGATGGGAATTTTCAAGGGTCAGAATTATTTTAGCGCATAAAAATAAAAATTGTTTAAATGAAGAAAGGTTACTTTGAAGCTCACACTTGTATTTAGGAAGGAGGCCTTTCTTTTCTCCTGTCCAGGGCACAGTATTACTAGCACTCTTAATTCCTGAAGGCCTGGCTTGGTGGCTCTGTTAGGAACACAATTTCTCTTGGGTTTTGAGATTGATAGGGTCTTCTTAATGGGATGCTGCTCCCTTTAGCAGCATGTCACTGTTCCTTGTGGATGTTATTTTAGTTCTTTTGACCTACAACACTGCCATGCACTTCAGAGATGAAGTATCATAGGGCACATGCAAAAGAAAGAGCATTCTGCATTTCCACTCCTATTTTTTTTTTTGTTCTTCTTCATTGGGCAACCCGCTTCAATGCCTGAAGCCCATGGGGTAAAGTCAGGCAGTGGTTCAGCCTCACAGTTTGCTTTGGCATGAGACACTATTCGATCCCATGGGATAGAATCCCACTCCTGTTGTTATCTCCCCACCCCCAAACATAAAGTAGGACCCTTTCTAAGCTTCACTGCAAAGGACTTAGAGGCTCCCACATCAAGTATTTTGTAAAGAATGCTTCATGGGACATGTGTTTTATAGGCTACTGACAGGATTACAGGAGAAAAGGGGGACAAGAACTTCTAAGGATAAATCACTTGGGAAATGTTGACTTTAAATAAAGTTTAAGCAGGTGTCTTTACTATCAAGTGCTCACATACATGGGTGTGGTGACTCTCCAAAAGCACATGTAGTCGTGGTGATAATAAATGTATTTGATCATGGGATATTTATTCTAAAGGTGGAGCAGAGTAGCCACTTGAGCTGAGTTTTATATTAAACTAATAGGACCAGTCTCACGTAACCACTGCTACTTTTCCAACTGATTGCTTAAACCCTCAGACATCCTGGTAGCAGGAAGTCTTATCCCTCGGACTCGTCGGAATGGTCTGCCTCCCGGGGCCCTTACTGCTCTTGGCTTCCCTTGCTGCAGAAGGTGCCTGGCATTCCATTCTCAGGCCCAGCCTTCACTGAGCCTGAGTAGGTTCCTTCCTTTATAGGTCTTCTGTTGTTGTTTGGGAGCTCTGGTGACGAAGTGGCTGCACACCTGGCTGCGATCTTCAAGGTCAGCAGTTTGAACCACCAGGAGCTCCTTGGAAAAAGGAGAGGGTCTTCTACTCCTGCTCCTCGTTACAGTTTCAGAAACTCACAGGGGAAGTTCTAGAAGGGTTGCTGTAAGTCAGCATTGCCTCAAGGGCTGAGAGAGAGAGAGAGAGAGAGAGAAAAGAGAAGAGAGAGGTGTTGTTGTTAACTGCCTACAGCTGTACCAAAGGCTAGGTTAGGAGTAGGGGCCCTTTTTGTCTGCCAAGAGTAAAAGGACCAGATTTTAACATTGGTAAAGCGGGACACCATTGATGGCGGTGTGTGTATGTGTGTGTGTGTGTGTGTGTGTGTGTGTGTGTGTAGAAGGGGCATATTCCCTTCCCATTCTCTAGCCATTCCCTAGCTTGTCATGCATTCTTTCCAAAAATTGGGACTTTTTAAAAAATGCCGCAGGACATGGAAAAATTTGTTTACAATCGGGACTGCCCCGCCAAAAGCGGGATGTCTGGTCACTTTAGCAAGGGTCATTTGGATATTTATAACATAATTTGCAGGTCATATGAATTTATCATCTTAAAAATTAGCTTGCCAACTTCAGGGATCTACATAAAGCCTCCTCTCTGGGGCACCGATAACAGGGAAGTGAGTGTTGGGACACATTGTACAGTGTACAGGATGAAAAAAAAATAATTTGTAAATTACTAAGGGTTTAAGGGGAAGGTAGGGAGGAAGGGTAATAAAGGGAGCTGATAATGGGGGCCTGGAGGGAGGGAGAATGTTTTGAGAGTGATGATGGCAATGGGTGTGTAAAAGTGGCCTGCATACAACTGATGCTGTCAGGGATTGTGATGGGCATTGTATGGGCCCCCAATAAAGTGATTCATTAAAAAAAAGGGGGGGAGGGGAAAGGGAAGGGTTTTTTTGTTTGTTTGTTTTGTTTTTTTAAAGAGGAGCTTGTACCAAGGGCTCAAGTGGAAAATGTTTGGAAATGTATGTGGCAACATGTGTGCAAATGTGCTTGATACAAATAATGTACTGAATGTTGTAGTAGCTGTAAGAGCCCCCAATAAAATTTTTAAAAATGCATATAACCTCTTCCCTGGGGTACAGACACCAGGGGAGTGCGTAAAAGGAGACAACGACAGTATACAATATGACAAGATAATAATAACTTATAAATTACCAAGGGCTCATGAAGGAGGGGGAATGGGGAGAGAGGGGAAATATGAGGAACTAGTACCAAGGGCTTAAGTAGAAAGACAACATTTTGAGAATGATGATAGCAGCAAATGTAAAACTGTGGTTTGCATACAATAGATGTATGTATTGATTGTAATAAGAGTCATATGAGTCCCCAATAAAATGATTTAAAAAAATTAGCTTGCTGCATTTCATTAAATATTTACTAACTAACTCACTCCTAATGCAATGGCTGAATGGCTTCTCTTTGGTGAGGCGTGTGATATTAGGTGATATTGATGGTTTTGCAGGTTCTATATGGCCGGAAGGCCAGAGATCCCTACTCCCATTATAGGCCTATGGAGGGAGAAATCCAACATGCACATGGCATCGAGTGCCTATAACCTGAATCAAGTTGTTGGACTTTGCCTTGTTAAGGTCATACATTCTGCTCCCTCCAGCAGGTCTCTCTAACCACAGACCTTGGGAAGCAGCATTCTTTGTGCAAATGGACCCATTTGTTTCTAAGTAATTAGGTCTGTCCTTGGTCTGGCTATCTCAGGGACTCCTGGTCAGGTTTAAAGAACACAAATATTTTGGCTATCTTTCATCTTTGTGCCATTAATGTTCTGAGAAGGTGCCATTAAAGTGGCCTTTCAGGTCACGGGGGAGGTATGGCTAAAAACATGCTCATCCTTAACCCCAATCCAAAAAAGACCAGTTGAATAGTTGGTCAATGCTATTGAACTCTTGTTTTCCTTTTTTCCTTCCCTTTGACTTGCCTCTCTCTCTCTCTCTCATATGTAATAATATTTACCTTTGTTGCCTTGAATTCTATGCTCTTCATTGAACACTTTTTTGTTCTTTTTTTTTAAAAAAACTTACTTCCCCTCCCTCATTAACCCTTGATAATTTATAGATTATTATTATTTTGTCATATCCTACACTCTCCGATGTGTCTCTTCACCCACTTTCCTGTTGTCAGTAACCCAGGGAGGAGGTTATATGTAGATCTTTGCAATTGGTTCCCCCTTTCTATTCCCCCTTTCCTCCACCCTCTTAGTATCACCACTCTTACCACTGGTCCTGAAGGAATTATTAGTCGGTTATTCTATTGCCTCAGTTTTGGAAACATTGACTTGAATTTTACCCAATTAGTTTACAGATAGGACAATTATGGCCCAGAGGGGTGAGATAACTTATCCACAGATATACATCTAAGAGGTGATTGATAAGTATGAAATTCAAATCTGCTTACTACCTCACTGGGGGGGGGGTCCCCAAATTCTCTCCATCTAACTTACAGTCTAACTTACTTCCAAACTTGAAATTGTAACCTTCAATTAATCAGTATTTTAATTAAATGCTATGCTATTTAGTAGGTATGAATATCTATCAGATAGTCTCTGCCCCTTGAAAGCTTACTATTTGTGGAAGGCATGAAGATGTTTTTAAAGAGTTGTGATAAATCTTAGAAAATGCCAGTCAACTCAAGAAAAAGGCAGAGAGTGTCCAGAGAACTTGTTATTGGAGTATGTAGAGGCCTCTTTCCACGGGGTGCATGCCTTTGAGTTAACTTTTGGGAGGATTTGCAGAGAAGACATTGAGAGTGGTTGAGTAAGAGTTCACATGCAGCTTGGACGGAGGGCACTGAGAAAGATCCCCCAGAGGACAAGGATACAAACTAGGTAATACTTGAAACTAGTTCATTCACGTGCCACTCCCTGCTGATGTTTTGCATTTCCACCCCAGATATGGAGGCTCAGGACCCCTAGGTGAGAATTTTATTAACATGCAGATTCTGATTTAGCATATCTGGGCTGGAAATGCAAATCATTGACAGAGGTCAAACCTGAATGAACCAATTTGAATCCCTGGAACTTGGATTCAAGGCAGGGACTGGATATGAACTGCTGAAAGGCAGCATTGTAGTCAAAGGAACAAGCATGGACTCAGGCTCCAGATTTGAGCATTCTTGGCATGTTTTGAGACAGGCTGCTCCGAACTGCAAGGTCTGCAGTTCAAAATCACCAGCTGCTCAGTGGGAAAAAGATGTGGTTTTCTACTCCCCCAAGGAGTGACAGGCTCAGAAACTTACAGAGGCAGTTCAACCCTGTCCTGTAAGGTCACTATGAGTTGGCATCAACTTATGGCAGAGGTTTTATTTTTGTTTTGCTTTTTTTGTACTGATTATTAGGTATGCGGAAGAAGATTGGAGCAATGAATTTGAATGACTCTCTCTCCACATAACTGCTTGTGATTCCCTGAAGCACACTGAGCTGGGACTCTCTGGGTCCTGTATTGCTCAGGCGTCCGGATAGAGTTTAGTGAGTAGGTCTAAGTGCCTCTCCTTGGCCCTACCTTTACTGCATTTATCACTCAATTCCAACTGTCTCCATGATGTCACCTGTAGCAGCCACCTAATCTGGTGTCAATTTGAGTATTAAAGAGTCTAGGTAAGTCTAGCCAATGAGACCGCTGTGTGGACAGAGCCTTCTCCCCTGAGAGTTCTGGGAAATGTGGCAATTCTTTCTTGGAGGCAGGAAACACTATCTCTCTGCTCATTTCCTGGAGACTTTGCACTGACAACACTCGCTACCTGAGAGACACAACTGACAAGGCGGGCTCCCTGTGAGACATCTCTGAGGGGAGGCCACCTGCACCTACCCCGATATAGCCAGATACCTGGACCTAGAGGAGGCACAGAGAGGTCCCTGCCAGGGCCAAGATGCTTATACCACCACTGCATCCAGAGACTTTCCACCACTGGCTTATGCTCCTTCTGCATTTGGCATCATTGCATGTTTTTCATGAGTCCGAAGAGGACTTTATAGATTGGTTTCAGACATATAGGCTACTGTTGGACTTATGGACTTGATCTGGGATGTTTTCTCAATGTTCATTTCCTCTTGTATATAATCTTCTTTCTTATACACATATGTGTGTCCATGGATTTGTCTCTCTAGTCTAACCAGACTAACACACCACCTATCTTAACAAAATGTGACAAAGATGTTAAGTTGCTCACATTATATCAGGGAGAACTATCGGGTATTTGGAAACATCTGGACAGTTTACAAAATAATAATAATGACAATGGTGATGATAATATTTTGCTGCTGAGTCATTGGTATGGTGAGGACATAGACAAAGTCTGAATCACCAGCATGCCTTTTAGAGATCAGAAAAATGCCTTCCTTTGAGACTCAACTCAAATATCACTGAGTCGATTATGACACAAAACATCTTAGAGAGCTCCCCCTGTGGATTTTCAAGACATAACCCTTCAAGGGAGGAGAAAACCTTGTCTTTCACCTAGGGAGCAACCAGTGGTTTCGACTTGCTAACCTCGTGGTCAGGAGCTCAACCCCACATCACTACTCTACAGGACTCCGTTTCCTTTGAGAAGCCCAGGGAAATGATCATGTGAGAGCCCAATATTGTCTCTTAACTACTTTGATCCTCAATATCTGTGACATGCATGACAAGTAATTCCACTTGAAACGCTATGGAAGTGGACAGCTCATTTCGTATTGTTCCATCTTTGGAGAGAAAAAATAAAGGAGGTCATTTTTATCATCCTAATATTTATTAAGCCCCTTTTAGGTTCTTGGTGCAGTGCATGGTTTTCAGATGACACAGACACAGGCCCCGCCTTGCAGGAGTTCATTGTCACATAACACAAAGTGATTGGACCTATGTGCTCTGAGGGCGCAGATCAAAATGCCACCAATGAAGGGAATCCCGCTCATGCCGAGGATCAGGCACTGGGTTTTTAATAGCAATATCTGGTTCAAACCCATCAGCTGCTCTGCAGGATAAAGGTGAGGCTGCCTTCTCTAAAGGTTTGTAGTTTCAGAAATCCTATGAGGGGGTACCCCAAACAACCTGGGATTCATTTTCAAAGATATGTATTTAAATTTTTTTTAGTAAAACAACCTAATCACCTTTAAAGTATTCTCCATCACACTTAAAACATTTGTAAAATCTGTGTTTCTACTTCACTCTTTTTTAAAATTTTATTTTATAAATCATTTTATTGGGGGCTCATACAACTCCCATCATGATCAATACATACGTCAGTTGTACGCAGACTACATTTGCACATTTGTTGCCATCATCATTCTCATAACATTCTCCTTCTACCTAGGCCCCTAGTATCAGCTCCCCATATTTCCCCTCCCTCTCTACTTCCCCTCCCTCATGAACCCTTAACAATTTTGTCATTGTACACTGTCTGACGTGTCCCTTCACCTACTTCCCTTTTGTCCATACCTCAGAGAGGAGGTCATATGTAGATCCCTACAATAGGTGCCCCCTTTCTATTGCACATTCCCTACACCCTCCTGGCATCACCACTTTCACCCCTGATCGTGAAAGGATCATCTGTCCTGAATTACCCCTGTTTCCAGCTCTGGTATACAATACCTGGTCTAGCTGGATTTGTCTGGAGAACTGGGATCATGATAGTGTGTGGGAGGAACCATTTAAGAACTAGAGGAAGGTTGCATATTTCATTATTGGAACACTGTACCCTGAATGACCTGTCTCCTCTCTACAACCCATCTGTGTGGGGCTGTTGCTTTACCTGTTGATGGACTTTGGGTCCCCAATCTGGACTCCTCCTCATTTATAATGATAATCATTTATAATGATAGAATTTTTAGTTCTTTGATGCCTGATACCCGATCCCTTCAACACCTCGTCATCACACAGGTTGGTGTGCTTCTTCCATGTGGGCATTGTTGTTTCTGAGCTAGATGGCCGCTTGTTTACTTTCAAGCCTGTAAGACCCCAAGCCCTATATCTTTTGATTGCCTGGTACCATCAGCTTACTCCACCACTTTTTCTTATGCACACGTTTGTCGTCAGTGAGTCCACTCTTGGAAACATTTCTCAAACTCATTTCTTTGGATGACTGACAGCACCTCCTTCAGTGTGTTCTGCACTTCTCCGTAATTCATTGAGATGTTCTGGGAACTTTGCTATGTCCACCTGGAAATCTCACGATAAGTATAAATTGGCCCAAAGGCTTGGTTTGCTTTGGTTCCAGATGACTCAGGTAACCAGTGATCTATTTTGAAGAATCTAGGAAAGCAATGCCATGGTGACCCGCAGGGGGGCAGGATAGCTTCCTTTCAAAGCCATAAGAAGGTGCATCCATCCCCCACTGAGAGGACATTCCCTAAGGAAAGGAACTCACACACCAGAGGGGTATCTGAAAGGGATAAAAGTTGAGATCTAGAAAGCTCAGACATCTGTGTAGAGTGATGCTGATCAGGTCCAGTCTGTGGAGTTGCCTTTGGCTCTTGGTTCATATTCTCCACAGGTAGTGTTATCAGCCAGATAGGTGAGGGAAGATGCGACACAGGAAAAAAACCACCCACTTTGTACAGGAACTCAGGGGCCCAGCAGAGCCCTCCTCAACAGGAAGGGACCCCCCTTCATAGTAGAAAAAGGACCATTTTGCCATTGATCCTCAGGAGAGCCAGAAGGGTGTGCCTTCTGCAGAGTGGTTTGTTTTACCTCAAGTGTCAAACAGAGAGGACCTCCTACTTTCTGTCTTTCACTTCTGCTGCTTCTCTGATTCACATTTAGCTTGGCAGCTTTGAGGACAGTTGTCTCCTTCCTTGGAAGAGGCAGAGACCGAGGATCAACACTGTAATGGGGAATACTTAAACTAACTCAGAAGCAGAAAAGATCAGTTGCGTGGCTTATTTTACTTAGTCCTCTTTGGCAAACATTTCCAGAATGCCTGTCCTGAGTCAGGCTTTGGCACCCTATCTGGGAGAAGAGAGGGAGATCTGCCTGCAGAAGCTTTCAGCCAAATGCAAGAGATGTATTTGTGGTGGAGAAGACTCTACAAATATTATCTGGCTGAGAGGTCTTATAAGTAGGGTGGTCCTTTCATTTTTCTAGCCAAAGAAGGATGTGCTTGATAGTGAAAGCAAGGGAGCTCCTGATTACTATGTCAGCACAATAGGAGCAACTGGAGACTGTCCTGGGCAAAAGATAGCTGGGACATGCTAACCAGTTATGTGGACGGTGCAGGGTTGGGTGGTAGTGACTGACTCTTTACACTCAAGGACTTGACACTATTTGGGAAGCTGTTCCCTGTGTCTCCCTATGTATATATTATGCCATCCCTCATAGCAGAAGGAGTCTTGGTGGGTAGCCAGCACTGCTAATGGCAAGTCTGGTGGTTCAAAGCTACCAGCTGCTTTGACGATAAATGATAAAACCATCTATTGCCATAAAGATTTATAGTCTCAGAAGCCTGAGGGAGGGTCACTAGGAGCCAGAATCAACTCTCTGGTTTTCTAGAAAATGCACCAACTATTGTCAGAGGCAGCAGTTCCTATGCTAGAGCATCAAGCCACTCCAGTGAGGGCTCTGGCATGGCTCTGTCACTCAGCTATATTGCGAGGCATCTGTCTTGGCCACAATCCCCAGTTCTGCTTGAATGTAACTATGCACCATCAGGCAGTCATAAAGTTTCTCAGATTCTCAACTGTTTCACTCCAAAAATGGTCCTCCAATTTTACAGATGCTTGCTCATTTTGAAGGGCCCATGATCTCTCTTTCAGATAAAAATCTTTTCTTCTTGTAAGAGTAAAGTTAAATGGCTGGAGTTTAATACACTGTACCTTTTATGAAAATTTCCTACTGTGTTTGAATACCAATTTGAATATTCTGATGTGTAAGCATCATTAAAACTGATCTCAAAGTATACCACTAGCCCTGACAAACATTTATGGCAACAGATTCACTATGTCCTAGACATTGAAATGAATTCCGTCCACGTTCAGCCTTTTAAATTTTAAGCTACATAATAACCTTGTTGGGTAGGTGATACTGGGTTCACATTGTAAATGGAGTGAGGCAAGGTTTTTGTTATATAGCTGAGATTTAGCGAAAATAAGACTTCTGACTCCATCACAAGCACTTTGAAATAAACTGGGAGAAAAGAATAGATCAAAATTCAAAAAGGCTTATCTAATTATATATTATAAAAATCTCCATCATGCTAATGTGCTAGAGAATACCTCTTGCCTTAAGATAAACATTGCATCACAGAAACAAACAAACTCACAATCAAAAGCACATAACTTCAAAATCACAACCACCAACACTACCAGGATGATCTCTTAATATTAACATGACCTGGGAGCTTGCTGGTAATACACACCTATCCCATATTTGGGAATGATTGAACTAAAATTTGCATTTTACTAAGATCTCCAAGTCTTTCAAGTTTGAAAAACCTGCCCTTGATCTTTACCTAAATGAGCATAGACACTTAGAGGTAGGACAAGGAAGCTGACCTTGTGAAGCAATGGTCAAGTGCTTGATTGCAAACTAGAATGTCAGGGGGTAAAACCTACCAGCTAGGGAAGCAATCACTCAACATTCAATGTCCATGGAAGGAAGAGTCAAGAAATTAAATTAAGTGATACATGGGGAAAATCTCTGCTGCTGCTGCTGCAAAAAAAATCCCTTTAAAGTGTTAAAATGCAAAGATGTCACTTTAATGACTAAACTGCCCCTGACACATGTGATGGTCTTTTCAATTGTCTCGTATGGTGGGCAATAAAGAAGCAAGTCTACAGAAGAACTGATGCATTTGAATTATGGCACTAGAGAAGATTATTGGTTATATCACAGACTTCCAGAAGAATGAGTACATCTGCTTGGGGAAAGTCTGGCTAAACTGTTTTTTTCTAAGAAAATGGGAAGACTGGGTTGCACTACTTTGGGTAAGTTATGGAGCTAGCTTAGGAACTGGGGGATTGTTCCCCCCCCCCCCCCATGCCTCCAAAGTTCTCTCTGGAGGAGGTTGGAAAGACATCAGACACCTATGGGAAGCCCCCAGACTGAGCATGCACAGACACAAGCACCCTAGACCCAGGGAAAACCAATATCTTGGACACACGCACCTTACACACATCACACGGATGGCCTAACCCAGCCAATGGATTCAACCAATACCATCAATCACGCCTCCTCAGCCTCAACGTTGAAATACCCTAGCTGTGCGGAAGGCCCCTCTCTTTTACCCCGTTTCTAGTCAGCAGCAGGTGGAGGGTGAGGGTCTCCCTCCCCTGCACTGGTGAACATGTGCCTGCTCTGGGTCTGCTTGGGGCCCATAGCCTCTTGGCCCTCATTCTCTTAGTCTCTGGGCCCCTGTTCTCTTAGTCTCTAGGGTTCTTGGGCTTCTGGCTGGGATACCACCCACCAAGGTCTTGTGACAGCCTCACACTGGGGTCCTTGTTGCAGTCATTGTGCCAATTCATCCCAGTGAGAGTGCTATTTTTTCATGGACTCTACTTTTTTGGGGGCGGGACATCACTGCCCTCTGGTGGTGGGAGTAGGAGGCCCAGTCTTTGTTTCTGTGGAGCCGCTGCTGGAATTGAACCTCCATCCCAGTGGACTGCAGTCCTGTGCACAACCCCTACGCCACCGGGGCTCAGCCCCGGATTCTCTACTTTTAAAACGCATGATGCCCTTCTTCAAAATTGGCCCTTCCTGATAAAATGTGCAAAGGTCCAACAAAAGCCTCACTTTTGTTTTCCTCAATGATTTTATTGTGGACTCTTACAGTTCTTATAACATTCCATACATCATCTGTATCAAGCATATTTGTACACATGTTGCCATCTTCATTTCCAAATATTTTCTTCTTGAGCCCTTGGTATAAACTCCTCTTTCCCCCTCCTTTTTTTCTTTTAAATAAATCATTTTATTGGGGGCTCATACAACTCCCATCACGATCAATACATATGTTAATTATATGCAGACCACATTTGCACATTTGTTGCCATCATCATTCTCGAACCATCCTCTCTCCACTTGGGCCACTTGGGTATCAGCTCCCCATATTTCCCCTCCCTCTTCACTCCTCCCCACTTGAACCATTAGTAATTTATAAATTGTTATTAACTTTTTCATATCATATACTATTCATGGGTCCCTTCATTCACTTCCCTGTTGTCTGTACCCCAGAGAGGAGATTATATGTAGATCCCTGCAATTTGTTCCCCCTTTCTACTTCACCCTCCCTGCACCATCACCATCCCACTACTAGTCCTGAAAGGATCATCTATCCTGAATTCCTCATGTTTCTGCCTCCAATGTATATCTCTTGGTCTAGCTGGATTTGTCAGGTAGAATTGGGATCATGAAAGTGGGTGGGAGGAAGCATTTGTGAACTAGAGGAAAGTTGCACATTTCTTTGTTACTACACTGTACCTTGACAGGCTCATCTCCTCCTTAAAGAGCATTCTGCTTATGCTTCTTTCAAAACAGATTTGTTTTTTGTTTTGGCAATTTCCATGACCCTGGTAATTTCTTTTCTTTCTTTCTTTCTTTCTTTTTTTTTTTTTTTGTGGCATCGCTGCTCTGGTGGAAGTAAGAGCTGCTGGTGGATTTGAACCAGCAGCCCTGTGGGCCACAATCCCGCACACAACTACTACGCCAGGCCCTGGTAATTTCAATACCCTTTGCCAGCACCATAATTCAAATGCATCAGTTGTAACATTGGCTGCCTCCCGCTTTCACGTGCCTGTGCGGTAACTGACAATAGGATGTTTGGGACCAGGTGCATGTCAAAGTGACCTCAGTGCTCTTTAGCATGTTAAAGAGGTCTGGTTGCTCCCTCACCCCGTGGACAAGCAGGAAGGATTCTGGGGTTCCACTTCATTCTCATCCCAGTCTGAGAACAGGTCGTCCTTCTTATAACATGGCCCTGTTCTACACTCCCCTTCTTGAGGAGATCACCGAAGTTCAAGGCAGCGTAGCAAAGTGTGGTGAAGAAAGTGGTCCTGAGCTCTCAATGGGAATAGTGTCTGGAGTCTTAAATACTTATATTCAAGTAAGCAGCCATCTAAGTGAAGCATCCAAAACACACACCAAACTGTGGGATCCAAAGATGGTGATAACACAATCCCAACATGAGGAAGAGGAAAGTACTAAGGCTTACATGGTAAACATCCAATTGCAGGAGGTTATGGAGGGCCGTGTTATTCCCAAATCCCTCTGCAGAGAATTTAGTCAGATTCAGCCTCTGGCAGATATCCTCTAGCCACAGGTGA
>PVJH01013183.1:0-61429 GCA_004026705.1 Nesogale talazaci
AAAAAGTGACTTGATGGGCTGAGCCCCGGTGGTGTAGTGGTTGTGCCCGGGACTGTGGCCCACTGGGATGGAGGTTCGATTCCATGGAGCAAAGGCTGGGCCTCCTACTCCTACCACCAGAGAGCAGTGATGCCCCCCCCCCCCAAAAAAAGTGACTTGTCTTGATTCCACCATGTTGGAAGTATAAAGTCAAATGCAATCATACCAGTCAAAAAGCCAAATTGAGGGTCACCACACATATAATGTCACCACACATATAATGGTTGTTTGTCACATGTCAATTTACCATATTTGTCGGACGGGGGGAAAATGAGGGTGCGTCTTATGGTCCGAAGGTGTGCTTCCCCAAAACATGTGTTTATGATCCCATATACCCACTGCTAAGGATTGCCGTGTGTTGGGAGAAGTCTCACCTCCTGGAGTCTCAATGTCAGTCAGGTCACCTGATTGGCACAGCGCACGCTTCTCATTTGTTAATGAAATTGATGTAGGTTCTTACCACTGTTGAGTTTACGCTAGTAAATATTACTGAATTTTGCTTTATTTTAATAAACATTTTAGTATACTGGTATGTTTTGGTTCTGAATTTTTTTTTCTTGTTTTTCTGCTCTAAAAACTGGGTGCGTCGTATGGTCCAAAAAATATGGTAGGTCGGCCTAGTTATTTGGTCAAATACGAGTCAAGAAATTGGCTGATTGGCCCTCATTGCACTGGACAGAATGGGAGAAGGAAAGGACGAAATCAAGAGGTCAGATTCTCAGCTCAAGCACAAAACAGTATGAAACTGTCTGCCCGCACCAACTGAGAAGATCACCTCCCGCAGCTACAGAGCTGAGATTGCTGAAAATCAAGTCCAAAGCCTCCTCCTGTGAGATGCAGAATTTCAATGCCCATTGAAGTCCAACCTTGCAGGGATTCACTTTTAAAAGGAGGGCATTGATTAGAAATAAATGTGCTCTGAGCATGAGAATGAGGGTGGAGAAGCCGTTTCTAGTGAGGCTGGCACCATTCTCCTAAGTGCTTCTTTGCTATAGAAATAGCTCTTCACCTCCTCTAAGGAGGTTTTCCCGGTTTTGCTTCAGGAATCTACCTACCATGCACACCCCGGAGGTGGGTGCTTTGCAAGGCACTGCTGATTCTACTTAAGAGCCACCATTACTTCCCCTCTTTGTTTTAGGCCTGTAACTCCACTCATGTACCAACTGACCCTGATAAGGGAAGTAACAAAGTGTGATCTACAAGGAAGAGTACTAAAATCTCAAGGGAGGGGATGATCCCCCCCCAATTTACATAGACATGACTCTGATGACTTAGTAGGAATGAAAATTGTGGGTGTAAAGGAATGGTGGACAGATGTAAAATTGGGTCCAGTAGAATTTATTGGCATGTGTCCACAACGTCAAAATTCTGCCCTCAGTGTTGCAGCTCAAAGAGCTTGAAAGGGCTCTAAAAGTTTGGTTGGTTAACTAAAACAGACTAAAAGCCTATATACCGAATGAAGTTGAAATATCAGAACTGCCTTGTTGTTCTATGGGAGATTATGTAAAGACTTAGGGGGATTTAAATATTAGAATGGACTTACTGCATTAGACCTGTTCACCAGCTCGAAGGTTCCAAAGGACATGCCTTTCACCATGCTGTGAGGAAACTGTTGTAAGGGGAATCCCAGCATTTCTGAAGAAGTCTGCAGGATAGGAATTACAGTTCAAAAACATGTTGAATCCTTAAAAAAATAGGATCTTTAAATGCATTTGAGGATAAATGGATTCAGGGTAGCAAGGGCCAAGTGATGGGATTTAAGTATAAAAGGCAAGATCATTCTGGTTCCTGTCAAAGCAGTAATCAGAAGTCTGTCTTCAGAGACATCTGACATTGGTTAATTGATCATCATGTCCCTAGGAGTGAAATGAATAGGAAATCTACAAAATATTTACTAGGTCTATAAAAGCAGAACAGCTGTACATTAAACAAACAGAAGTCTAATTGAAGTCTTTGTTTTTTATGAATTACTAAATCAGAATCATGGCCACTCAATCAGTTCCCAGACATGAGCCAATTTCTAGACATGAAATTTCCTGAGTGAAGAGAAACCTAGTTCCACTTAAGAAAGGACCCTACTACACCGTCAAAATGATATATTTAATCCTCCAAGTTAATGACATTTTAACCAAATGAATATGGGTTGGGGAAAAATAAAATAATCATTCTTTACACCGGCTCTCCACTGATTGTTCCAGGAAACTCCCAAAGTCATTGTAGTTCATTTTTCAGAAAGGGGTTGATGGAGGTTAGGTGATCAGTGGTGTTTCAGTTCAGGTTTATCTTCCAGTGGGTCAAGGGAGTACATGGACCTCTTCTATGCTTACCTCACCAGTTACAGAAGGCCAAATAGGAATAGACACATTCAGCACCTAGAAGAACCACCACGTTAATTCCTTGACCCGTAAAGTGAGGTCTATTATAGTAGGAAAAGCTCATTGCAATCCACAAAAATGAAATTTAACTTGAAAAATAGTAAAGCAAGAGCAGTAGTATGCTCGTGGTAGATGACCAGAGACAACTGCCCCATCAGGGGCTTAAAGAATGCAGAGATGGTGATTCCCATGGCATCTCTATTCAATTTGCCTGCTTGGTTTCCGTTAAAAAAAAAAAAAGACTGATCTTGCAGAATGACGGTGGACTATTGCACATTTAACCAGATGGCGATTCCAATTGGAGCTGCTGTATTTTATTGTTTGAGGAAATTCACACGGCCCCTGGTACCTGGTACATAGATACTGAATGGGAAAAGGTTTTGTGGGTGTTAGATGTCGTTGACTCTATCTCAACTATAACGAGATCGTGTAGAACAAAAAGAAACACTGCCCAGGTCTGTGCCATGCTCACAACTGTTCTGCTCAAGCCCACTGTTGCAACCCCTGTGTCGGTGCGTGTCACTGAGAGTCTTCCTCTTTTCCCCAGTCTGTTTCCTTGACCAAGCATGATGTCCTTTTCCAAGGACTTGTCTCTTTCTCATAGCGTCTTGATAGCATGTAAGGCAAAGTCTAGCCATCCTGCTTCTAAGGAACATTCTGGCTCTCCCTCTTTCAAGATAAATCTGTTTGTCCTTCTGGCAGTACAGGGTATTTTCAATGTTTTTCACCAACACTATAATTCAAATACATAGATTCTTGTTTGGTCTTTCTGACTCATTATCCAGTGTGCATATGACGCAATTGAAAATGTCATGACTGGATCAGGGTTAGGGTTAGGGTTAAAAAAAGAAGAAGAAGATGCCTTGACTTGGGGAAGACTTACTTTAGTCCTCAAAATGACATCCTTCCTTTTCAATACTTTGAAGAGGACATGAGCAGCATATCTGTCCAAGGCATTATGTTATTTGACTTCTTGAAGGCTGTTTCCATTAGCATTGATTCTGGATCCAAGTGGAATGAAAACTTTTACAACTTTGATTTTTTTTGCTCTGGTTTTCATCATGTTGTCTATTGCTCTGGTTGTGAGAATTTGGGTTTTCTTTACATTGAGTTGCAATTGATACCAAAGCCTAGACCTTTGATTTTCGTTACTAAATGCTTCAACTCCCCCTTACTCTTAACAAAGAAGGTTGTGACATGTGTACAAGGTAGGTTATTAAACCTTCCTTGTTTTTCCCCATGTAATCAAACTAATTGGCTTATTTATTCAACTTATAGATTGAATAAATATGGTGAAACATACAATCCTGACACACACCTCTCCTGGTTTTAAATAATGCAGCAGTCCCTTTTTCTATTCACACAACTGCTACATATGCAGATCCTATATGAGCACAATTTGGTTTTGTAGAACTCATGTTCATTTCAATGTTACCCATAGCTTGCTATGATCCACACAATCAAATGCCTTTGCACAATCAATAGAACACAAGTCACCCTCTTTCTGGGTGACTATTTCTCTATTTCCATGTGTTCTGTTTCACACAACACTCTGCTTTTAGATCTTCTAATCAAAACCAAACTGTTGATTATGACTCGTAGTACCCAATACAAGAGGGGAGAACTGCGCTTTGGGTTTCCAAACTATAACTATAACTATAAAACCATAAACTAAAGTTATAAAGCTATAACTCTTTACAAGAGTAGAAAACTTTGATTTTTCTCCTGCAGGGCAGCTGGTGGTTTTGAACTGATGAGCTTTCTGGTAACAAGTTGACCATTAAACCATCTATAACTCATTGCAATAGCCATAAAGAGCTTAGAGAAAATATTCAATGTACCATTTTTCATATTCGATCAATTTCAGACAGAAGAAATTGATAGAATCCTTTAGTTTTGTCATCACTGGCTTTAGTTATTCATGCATGAATTCGAATAATAGTTGTATTAGTGGTACTTTCTTGTAGACATATGGGTATTATCCTAACACAGCATGGTAATTTACAATAGATCTTGAAATGTTCTTTTTGACAATCAATCCAATTATTAATGGGTATTTTCAACATACCTTCTTATTTTAGTTCATGCTCCATCAGCAAAGCTTCCTTCCTTTCCTGTCATTACATTAGACTCTCCTTTAAGAAGGCAGCTCTTCCTCAGTCACACTTTAGTGTCGCCACAATTGAGGGCTTCATCTTCTGGCACTATATCAGTTGAACAGAATTTTATGCTCTAGGGCTATTCATGCATTTTCGGTCACTATTCCCTCAGAAGAGGGTAGCCTTATTCCTTCTTTGTAGTCTGTTGTTAGTCTAGGGACGCCCCTGAAACCTGTTCACCATGTGTGACCCTGCTAATATGGGAACTACTGGTTACATAGCTTCCAGCACCATAGTAGCACACAAGCCATTACAGAACAGCAAACTAACAGACAACTGATGCCCCCTCCTCCCATGCTTATTAGTAAAGGCAGCCTTAAGCAGGTGGTTTGATGGAATTGGGGAATAAACCTTGTGAGACTCAGTTATAGAACAAGCAGGTGGAAATACCTTGAAAATGGGGCAATGTTCTCCAAGAGGCTGTGTATGTCCCACATGTTCCATGTATATTTTATTTCTCTCATGGCCAGAATCATAGGGTATGCGTTAGAAAATTAGTCTTGGTGAGAGGATGCCTCTTTGTAATGGAAGTTGTGATGCATTGCCAGAAATCTATGTCAGTGGTGGACTTAGACCTGCAGAATGTCACATGTCAGCTCTTTCTAGAAATTGCCCTAGACTGAAGAGCTCTCTCATGGGGTAGCCTATATTCATGTGGAGTGGAAGGGTCTATGAGACTCCAACTGAAGACATATTCCAGAATGCTGTGCTGGCTGTAGAACCCTGGTGGTGCAGTGGATTGAGTGTTGGGCTGCTGTCTGAAAGGCTAGCAGTTCATCTTCAATAGCTGCTCTACAGAAGAAGGATGAAGCAGTTGCTCCCGTAAAGATTCATCGCCTCAGATACCCTCGGAGCTGTTTTACGGTGTCCAACAACATCACCAGGAGTGCAAACATCCCTCTGCATCAAAAGATGTGTCACATTAAGTAAATCTGCTGAACAAGACTTCTTTGGAGTATTGAAAAGCAGGGATATTCATTTGAGGATTCAGGTGTGCCTAATCCAAGCCATGGTATCTGTGTTAGTCCAGGTAAACTAGAGAAACAAATTCATAAACATGCACATGGATATAAGGCAAAGGTTTATATACAATAGGAATGGAACATTGAGAAAGCATCCCAACCTAGTCTAGTCCAAGGTCATAAGTCCAATATTAGTCCATTTGCTCAATACCAGTCTATAAAGACTCCTTCCAACTTACAAAGCATGTGCAATGACATGAGGACAATCATAGGCCAGTGGGTGCAGAGTATTGTGTGTCTGGTGGCAGTAGAAGAAGTAGACTTCTCAACATTGGTAGGGGTCTTCCCGTTGCCTCCAAGCATCTCAGCACTAGCAGGAATCTCCACGTGACTTCTCCGGCTCCAGAGGTTTGGCTCCATCAAGGCAAGTCCATGTGGCCCTTTCTCCAGCTCTTCCATTCTCCAGGAATCAGGGTCGATCAATATGCTGTCATCTCATCTTGTCAGTTGTTTGTCTCCCAGCATTCCAGGAACTCAGTCAAGTCTCTCTTCTCTTGTTTTTTTTTTTTTGGGGGGGGGGGGGCATCACTGCTCTCTGGTGGTGGGAGTAGGAGGCCCAGCCCCACTGCTGGAATTGAACCTCCGTTCCAGTGGGCCGCAGTTCCGCGCACAACCACTATGCCACCCGGGCTCAGCCCCTCTCTTCTCTTATTGGGAAATACCACAAGACTTCCCAGAATTCTCAGGAGAAAACTGTGCTGACACAGAGGCCTCATTGGCTAGACTCATAGGCCAGAGTCACAGGCTAGACTCCACCCCTACACTCCCAATCATGAAATTGACATCAAGTATATGACTGCCACAGTATCTTCAATCATCACATATACCTGTGGAAGTTGGATATTGAAGAAAGAAGACCCCAGAACAATTCAATGCCTTTGACTTGTGGTGCTGGAAAAGAAGGTTGAAAGTACCAAGAACTGCTCAAATGACAAGCTGACCTGTACTGGAAGAAGTATGGCCAGAGTGCGCCTTGGAGGCCAGGATGGCGAGACTTCATCCTCCATACTGTAGACATATGTTCCAGAGACTGGTCCTGGGAGAAGGACAGCATGATTAGTGAAGTAGAGGGACGTGAACAAGAGACAGGCCCTAAAGAAGATGGATTGACATCATGGCTGCAGGAAGGGATGCAAGGATGGGAAGAGTGGTGAGGACTGCACACAGCGTTTCCTTCTGGGGTGCATGTGATTGCTGAACCTACCCAATGGAGCCTCACAACAACAACAGGGCCCTGGTTTGGACTTTCCAGAAACAAAATCTCCGTACAACTTCCCTCCACATATACATGTTTACTAGCTTTGCTGATTTTGCTTCTCTAGAGATCCCAAGCTAAGAGAGTATTGATTGGAGGTTGCACAAATACAGTATAATTACAACCTCTATAGACAGAAGGAGAAAATCAAGATGATTGAGCATGCCAATTTTGCATAAGATTTTTTTCATACCGATTTCTTTTTCTTCACAGATAATTAAACTCTTTTTTTGTTTGTTTGTTTGTTTTTTTGGGGGGAGAGGTTTGAGGCATCACTGCCCCCTGGTGGTGGGAGTAGGAGGCCCAGCCTTGCTGCTGGATTTGAACCTCCAACCCAGTGGGCCGCAGTCCTGTGCACAACCACTACGCCACAGGGGCTCGGCCCAATTAAACTCTTAACTACCTGACTAAATAGCTTCAAGTTCTCCTTTCTTGCATATGTACAATGTTTTTATAGCAACCAGTTTAATTCTCCAGATTTTGGAGAAAGAGGAGGCTTTCTGCTCCTATAAAGAATTACAGTCTCCGAAACCCACAAATGTCCTTTCCTATTGGCTCACAAGGAGTCAGAATGGACCTGGTGGCAGTGAGCTTTGTTGGTTGGTTGTTGTCACTCTTTCAGAGTCCCTCGACCCAGGTCTCGGGTTGGAAGTCAGTGGATCAAACTCAGTACAGTGCCGTGGATTACTTACTCTGGCTCTCCTAGCCTGACTGTTGTAACCCCCACCATGACAGGGTGGGGCCAGGTAAATAGGATGTATGGGACCCTAGCGAGTGAATTTGTCAGTTTTGCCTTGCCACAAAGTTTTGAATGAGTCCGTTCAGAGACAGGAGTAGAGGATCGATCTCCCTACTATCAAGAAAGGAGAACCAAGAGTAGAGAACTTTCTTTAGACTCTGAGATCCCTGCGCTGAGCCCCTCTACCCAGGGAACACCAAACGGTGATAGCGGAGGAGCAGCAGAGGAGTAGAAGCCACAGAACCCAGAACGGGAGCATGAAATAGAGAGGTGGACTTTCTGGCCCACAGAGAAAACAAAGCTGGGTGCCTTAGGACAGGAGGCTCACTTGTAGAGTGGGGTATGTCTAGGCACATATCGGGGTAGTTAACTTTGCTGACCAGTGGAGACAGAGTCAAAGAGCTCTTGGAATGGGTCTTATGATAAACTGGCATAGCCTTTGAGCATTTAATGGAGGGACAAAAAGCTTTGTGACATTGGTCAAGCTGGATAGGGCCAAACTGAACATTTAATGGAGGGACAAAAAGCTTTGTAACATTGGTCAAGCTGGATAGGGTCAAAGGGGCTGTGGCTGAGAGGCTGAGGACCAGAGAGCGGTGCTCCTGGTCAGAAGCGCTCTCTCCTGCACATTTCTGATCTGCTATGATAGCCTGTCCATTTCCTTCATCATCATGATGATTGCCTGTGAATTGTGTGTGGCCAGTAAAGTCTCGAGTCTAGCCAGGAGCAGAGAGTGCCTTGGGAGGGTAGGTGGGGCTAGAATTGATAAACAAAGGCGGCAGGTGGAAGCAGGTCTGACTTCCACCGTTCAGGGGTCCATCTCAGGCTGAAGAGAGTTGACTCTCCTCCCTGCTTATGAAATCGGAGGTCAGATGTGACCCTTACACTGTTTTCACACTCAACTTGCAACATTATTTAGGGCCTACTGACAAAACACAAAACAACAGAAAACCAAGTCAGGGTTCAGGTCAATTCTGACCCTAAAGGACAGAGTAGAATTGCCCAGTGTGTTCGGTGCTGAGAGTGAGGAGGACTTCAATAAGGAGTCGGGGAGAAGGTGATAGGGTCCTTATTTCTGTAAACAGCTATAGTCTCGGAAAGTCACCGAGCACGTCGACCTTGCCCGACCGGGTGGATGACAGTGAGTTTGTTTGTATTTGAGGGTGAGCATGGAGTTCACAGGGCCTCTCAAAGAGAAGCTGTTATGAGCCCCACCTAAACACAGGGTTTTCTACTTGCATGAAGAGGGACCGTTTCAGAAACGCAAAGGGGCTACTCGAGCCCACCCTGTGGGGTTGGTATGAGCCCGCATGGACTGCCTGGCACTGAGTTTGGTTATTGGTTTTGTGGTTTAATAGTTGCACGTAACAACAATTACAACATAGTTGCAAATGAGACCAGACCTGCTGATTTTTTTTTAAGCAACGCTGGATTTTTTATTACAGGCAATTAATAAAACCCAGAAAAGCTCCCCAGGGGAACCAACTTTGCCCATGATTGCAAAGGGACGGAGGGAGGAGTGTCAGGGGCTTTTCAGCGGCACAGAATTTCTTGTTCACTAGCCTAGCTGTTTACTTGCGGAGTGTAGCTCCCATGAACCTCGGCCTTCCTATGGGCCTGGCCAAGCAGGGCCCGGTTTCTAGGAATTTCCGGGTACAGCTTCTGCATGGATTTGCCAGGCCACCAAGCCAATACCAACATGGAACGGGAAGCTGTCTGTCCATTCTTCTCAGATTTCTCTAACTGGATGGATATTTAGGCCAGGAAGTGGACCAAAGTGACCACGTAAATTAGTCTTGCATGCAATTGCTTGTGATCTCTGAGCAAGCACATCAGGGCCCACTCTTTCAGCTCATTAAAGACCCCTGGATCACATCAAGGTTCAAGAGAAAACATGGTCCATCTATGTATGTTTCAGCCTCCTGTCTCCCATGATGACCGGTGAGTGCCAGATGCTGGAATCACAATAAAGTTACCATGCCATCTTAAAAAAAAGGTTCCATTCCTTATTCTAGAGAAGCTGGAGACTGTAATGATAGGGACACAAAAAGAGAAGTTCAAGAATTTCCCTAGGAATGGAACCGTCGCATTGCATGGACTGAATCATACCCCTGCCATGAAACTGGTTTCCTCTCTGAGCAGCCCTACACAGCAGAGGAGAGGGGCTCTGTAAGTTCCCAAGGACTGTTCTTCTCATTCTTTCTTTTTTTAACACTTTTGTTGGCCCTTCTTCCACTATCATACAATTCAGTCATTCAATCATTTCAAGAACAGTTGTACAATCATGACCACAGTCAGTGCTAGAACATTATCTTCTTGTACTCATCGTTTTTTGTGTAATTATCATCATTTTTTAATTGTGGCAAAAATCTACACAACAGAACATTCAACCACTTCTGTGGGGGGAGGGAGAAAGGGAGTCCCATCACAGATTAGATATATAGCTCACCCCCAGGGGGACGGATAATAGAAATGTGGGTGAAGGGAGACAACAGACAGTGTAAGACATGAAATAATAACCACAATATATCATTGATCGAGGATTCACGAGGGTGGGGGGAAGGTAGAGGCAAAAAGAGCTGATATCAAGAGGTCAAGTAGAAAGAACATGTTTTGGAAATGTTGATGGCAACATATGTGTAAGTGTGCTTAATGCAATTGCATGATGAATTGTTGCACAATTTGTATGAGTTCCCCCAATAAAGTGATTAATAAAATTAATAAATAGTAAACCTACATAAACATACTTAAAAGAATGGAAACCTTATGCAGAGGTATTGATTTCACTGAAAACCAAACAAACAACAAAATTACTTCCACGTGTATAATTTGCTGTCTTTCAGTGTACCTTAGGCTGTGCAGCCATGATCACTCTCTTTTTCTAATTTGTTCTGCACCATTAAGGTACACTCAATGCCCCCTAAGCAAAACGTCCTTCTCCTTCACCCATGGTACCAAGTCTAGTTTGTTTTTTTTAAAGTAGTTCTCTTGATATGAAATTCATATACTTCCATAGTTAGGTTGCTTTTAAAAAGAGTTGTATACATATAATAGCAATCAGTTCTAGCCCTCCTTTCCCCCTTCTGCATTCATTGTTAGCTCCCCAAATCCCCATCCCCTCTCTTCCCCCAAACCACTCCCACATTCCATTCATCATTGCACCACAGTCTCTCTGCACCCACTCCTTCTGAGCTTCTTACACTGAGAAACCTAGCAGAAACAATAAACAACAAAATGAAACCAAGAATAAACTGATAATGACATAAAGATTAAAAATTTTTTAAAAGAGTAGAAAAGAACAGACTATCACCAATATTTAAAAAACAAAATCAGAGGAGACTTCTGTTGTGGAACAAGTGATAAATATTTAAGCCTAGAGAAAATTCAGGTTGGATCAAGAGGGGGATCAATTGACCAAGTATCATATTATACCGTGGTCCTATCCACCGTAATCAAGTTCACAATTTGAGACTATTAATCTTTATTGAACAGAAAGCCTCATCTTTCTCCTGAGAGGCTGGAGGGTTTAGACCACTGACTTCTGGTTAACAGCTCTTCTGAGAAGTTTTAGATACGCCTTCCTTCTCTCGGCTGTGTTTTCAAATCGACACCATTGCTTAAATTCATGACACCATCAATAGTATTACTCTGTGTCCTAGTGGGATGCCTGATAATGTTCTTTAACATAAGGTACACCAGAGACATCATTAGATACATGAATGGATTTTAGGCTTACACTTAATTCTAGGCCCAAAGCTAAGAACAATTAGGTCTCATGCTATGGTCTTCCTTAGGATTTGCCCTCATGAGGAGATAGCTGAAGATATGTGAGCTACAGCAACGGGTATTGAGGAGAGTAGATGAGGCTCAGCTGTTAGAAGGAGCACCAGCAGGGATCTTAAAGGCTTGTCTTCAAACAAGCAGTCATCCAAGCGAGGCATTAACTAAGTCCACTTGGAAGAAGCACTTTCACCTGTGTGATACAAGGAGCGTCAAGAAGACCATCCAAATTCGAAGGATGGAAGGGTATGAGTTTAAATTGTAAAGATTCAGTTTGCTCAAGACTATGGACAACAGTGGACATCCCAAATCCATTTGCAGGGTCCACACATGGATTTAAACCTCCAGTCCATAATCTAGGAATGGGAATAGCCTATGCCCATAGTCCAGGATGTTAATAACCTATTATAAAGTGACCAGATTTTAAGCGGAACACCATTGACTGGGAGCGGGGGCGGGGGGGTGTTTCTTGATTGAAAATTTGGTCTATATAACAAAAATTTTCATAGAATGCAAAATTGTATTATAATATATTTATTTTAATTTAAAATACCACTGGACATTGTTAAATTGTTAAAAAGTGGGATGTCTGGTCACTCTATTATCAGATAAAGAGTACTGTAAAGTTATTTATGGAAGATATTATTAGTTTAAAATTGAATTAATTTTTGATCAATTTTAATAGAGCTGTTCCTGTTTTTTAAAAAATTAAGAGAGAATACATGTGGATTAAACTTTTGACCATAGACCAAGGATTTGAATAACCTTGTTATCATCTAGAATGTATTAGAAAGTGGATTATCATAGATGCAGTTAGGTTAAAATTTAACACTATCATTTGATTTCCCTTTTGGTCCATTTGAAATGTGTTCCAGTTTTTAATATTTTCTGCTCTTTTTATTGAGTTTATTCTGTTTTAACTTGTTTTCTATTAGCTTTTGATTATTATTTGTCTTTCTGTGGGTGAAATTCAGGATAGGTAAATCTGTAGGAATAATAACAGAATTAATGGTTTCTTGTGCGTGTGGAAAGAATGGTTGGAGGAAGTGGGAAGCCAATAACAAGGAGTACAAGGAAGAAGAAAATGTTCTAAAATGGATTGTGATCATGATTGTACAACTCTTAATAGGATATGATTGAAATATTGAATTATGATATGTTGATATGTGCCAACAAGACTGTTTTTAAACAGAGCCAAAGGAAGGGACTTCAGAGAGTTTGTAGGGAAAATGGAATGAACAGATAATGGTATTGTCCATGAACTCTGTGAAGCCTGTGTGTGTGTGTGTGAAGTTATAATAAAAATATAAACTCAGAGGAGACAGAGATTACCCATCCATTCAGAAAAACAGCATTCAAACTTGATCTAAGGGAAGGGTAGGAATTTTCTAGAGAAAAATAGATGGGTATGGTGGGAGGTCTCAGAAGTGAGCCCATGAGAGATGCTGGTGATTAAATTTTCACTGTTCTGTGGTGACTTTAGAGAAGTGAGGACCAGGTATAAAGTTTCCCCAATGGGGGAAGGAAGACAGCAGTCAGTGTAAGATATGAAAAGAGGAATAATATATAATTTACCAAGGGATTGTGGGGGGGCAGAGAGGGCAAAAAGAGGAACTGATACCAAAGGTCCAAATAGAAAGTAAATATTTAGGAAAAAATTGTAGGTTTTATATTAATTATGGTGGAGCCATTTTCAAAGTGTTAGCAATAGAATTTGCATCACATCAAAAATGCAGTCAATGTCACATTTGAATATGTGATGTTTTTAATGTATATTTTCATCACAATAAATATAAGGACATTAAAAAAAGAAAAGAATGATAGCAACATATGTACAAATATGCTTGATATGATTGATGTATGGATAATTATAAAAGCTGTAAGATCCCCCAATAAAATTATCTTTAAAATACATGCTTTTTATATTCTGTACAAATATATTTATCTTGGAGATCCCAAATTCTGAAGAGCTGTGGGTTACACATTTCAGACCAAGGAAATGGACAGTGGTAAATGATGCTTCTGGAACATCTTCCCTGAAGAACTGTGAGGATCCCATGGCAGAGTGTGAGCACTGTCTAAATCGATTGATTGTCTGGTTGTTGTTATTGTTGTTGTTGTTGTTGTGAGGTCCCATCGAGACATTTCCAACTGATGGTGAACTTATGTACAACAGAACGGAACATTGCCCAGTCAGATCCTATCCGCACAGCCGTTCATATGGCTGAGGCCATTGATGCAGCACCGTGTCAGTCTATCCTGTTGAAGGTCTTCCTCTTTTTCAATACTGAGGTGATTAGTACTACGACAGTATAAATACCCTATGTGGACGTCTTTAATGCAAAGAGATGTATTTTCTCACAGCTCTAATGGCTAGAACTCCAAATTAAGGGCTCAGTCGTGTTAATTCCTGCTGGGTCAGTAGCTGGGGCACTCCTTGATCCTTTAATGGGTAGAGGACACTCGCATGGCATATGTTCCTCCCAATGTGCTTATCCTTGTCTGTCCTGCTCTTTTCATAACTCAAATCAATTGGGCTGAGGATACACTCCACAGTGGCTTGGCTTCATTAGCACAACAAAGAAAAACTATCCCTAAGCACAATGATACCCACAAATATAGGACGTTGGATTCCAAAACATATGTGGTGGGGTGTGGAACGATGCAATTGAGGGGCTATTGTTGCTGTCAGCTGCCATCAGGCCAGTTGTGATTGATCGTCACCCCTGGTGTGCTACTCCACAGAGTTTTGAAACGTCCTCTTATAGAAGCAGGACTGTCTTCTAAGGCCCCTCTGGGGAAGTTCAAATCATCAACTTTTAGTTGAGTGCTTTAATAATTTGCTCACTAAGGGACTTCAAATCCTGAGTTAGATGTTGAGCCTTTATTAATGTAAACTGGTTCAAAATGCAGCCCCGGAAAGAAGCAGTATAATTTGGATACCTATTTTGAGGGTAAGGCAAAGGCATGGTGGCTGATATCGGGTAGGTGTGTTAGTCTGGATGGACTAGAGAAATAAATTCAGAGACACTCATATGTGTATAAGAAGGAGCTTTATAGCAAAGCGTAATTGTATATTAGGAAAATACCCCAGCCCTGTCCAGTCAAGTCCATAAGTCCGATAGTAACCCTATCTATATTAGTCTGTAAATTTCTCTTCAGACTCACACAACCCATGCAATGACAGTGAATGCAGGAAGGTCACAGGCCAGGGGATGGAAAGTCTTGTGAATGCAGTGGCGGTGGAAGCATCTCAGCACTGGCATGTGTCTCCATGTGGCTCCTCCAGCTCCAGGGCTCTGGCTCCATGTGTAGCTCCATGTGGATTGTCAACAGCAATGTCTGGAAGGGAGAGAATGTATGTAACCTTTATTGAGCTATTTATCTCTGCTTATGCCTCCAAATGAGGTCATCATTGACAGGCTAGACTCTACCCCTTGACTCTTAATAGTCTCAACTTGATAGCAGATTATGTAACTAGCACAGTAGGTATGTATCTTTCACAAATCAGTGGGCAGTTTGCTGCTTTGGTCATCTCTCAGCCATTAGCTAAGCCGAGGAAAGTAATCTACCTTCTAACTACTGGAGCTACTTCATTGTTGGCATTGATCCAATCATTCATGACTTCTGATGGCCCCTGAGGTGTTTGTTGTATTTCTCTTGCTCCATCCTGGCTCCAGTATATACAGAAACTCCTTCTCTACCCAGTCTAGCCCTGTTATTCTAGTCTAGCCCTATTAGCAGGCTCCTGCTTTGAGTGATTTGAGCTCCCAGGAAAGTTGTTCTTCATTGTTTACCTTCCAGGTTTTGTTTTTCTGGGGTGCTTGGGTTCACAATGGACATTATCAGGGCCCATCATGCACAGCTGTGTGCATACAGAGTTCAGGCCCAGCCTATTGCTAGGTTCATTTCAGCTTTACTCTTTCTGATTTGTGAATATAATATCTGGTGGGGGCCTATGGTTTATCCCATGTATGTCACAGAAAGCAGAGTTCATGTGTCAGAATCCAGACTTTGGACAGGATTAGAGTTTCTTCTGTCCATGAGGATCCAGAAAATTAGGAATGTGGCTAGAGAGTTGCTCAGTTTTCCTTTAATTTATCAAAATTATAAGGTGCTGTGGCCTGTCCCTAGCACGAGGACTATCTACTAAACTCTTCCCATGAGCATATCTGAATTTCAGCTTTGAATTAATCAAAACTCTGTTGCAAATATTTATGTTTCTGTGATAAAAATAAACTTTCTTCTCCCTTTCTTTTATAAGAAAGGCCTTCTAAATCCTCAGACCAAGAATGAGAAAGCAAAGACAGAGAAAAAGATCTTCCATGATTCCAGCAGATCTCAGAAGGAGAACATCACAATAGGCTTCATAATACTTGACATTGTATTGAGGATACACTGAGACAGAGAATTGCTAATTGAGAAATACTTCAATATGGGCTTAAGCTCTAGTGTCTCTGTGAAAACCAAGCAACTTTTATCTTTTTGTTTGTTTTGTTTTGTTGTTGTTGTTGTTAGGTACCATGGAATCAACCCATAACAACCCGACACACAATGGAACATAACGCTGCCGGGGCCCATGCCCTCCGCATAATGCTTCCGATGCTTGTTCCCTTGTTGCAGTCACTGTGACAATCCGTCTTGTAAAGGACTTTTCTGGGGCTTTTTTGTCCCTCTACTTTACCAAGCACGATGTCCTTCTCCATGGGGACTGGCCTCTCCTGATAGCATGTCCTAAGTATGTGACATGTAGTCTCTCTCATCACCCTTGCCTCTAAAGGGTATTCTGGCAGTACTTTTTTCCAAGACATATCTGTTTGTTCTTTTGGCAGTCCATAGTACTTTCAGCACCATCTTTACCAGCACCATCATTCAAATGCTTTGATTCTTTTCTGGTCTTGTTTCTAATTTTCGCATGCATATATGGTATTTGGGAATACCATGGCTTGGATCGGGGTCCTTACTGATGTTTCGACACTCGGGAGAAGTCTCATGCAGCAGATTTACCCGGTGAAATGCACCATTTGATCTCTTGACTGGCGGTTACAGAGCCAAACAAGACAAACGCCTTTCTCCTCTCTCTAGCTTCTGGTACTTTCTGGACTAAAGGATATTATCGACAGTGAAGAGTTGCTATGTTCAACTATTCGGAGTCACAGTCTATTTTAATCTAGTGTATTTATTTGTACATAGTATAGCCCATTAGAAAAGGCCATAGGATAATATAGCAGCACTTATCTTTTTGGTTGAATTTACTATGAGTTAGCATTGACTTGATGGCAGTACATTTGTATGTTTATTTGCTTAGGTTGATTTATGATCACGAGGTGTTGAAGGGATCAGGGATCAGGCATCAAAGGAGAAAAAAAGTCAAATCATTGTGAATGAGGGAGAGTACAGATTGGGGGCCCAAGACTCATCTGTAGGCAACTGTATATCCCCTTACAGAAGCATCTCTGGAAGGAGATGAGCCAGTGCAGTGTAGCAATGAGGCAACATACAACTTTCCTCTAGTTCTTCAATGCTTCCTCCCCCACCTCACCCCCACGATCATGATCCCAATTCTACCTTACAAATCTGGCTAGACCAGAGGCTGTACACTAATACAGATAGGAACTGGAAACACAGGGGATCCAGAGCAGATGATCCTTTGGTGGAGGGATGGTGGGGTAGAAAGAGGGAGCCGATTACAGAATCTACATATAATCTTCTCCCTGGAGGATGGACAACAGAAAAGTGGGTGAAGGGAGCCGTCAGACAGCGTAACATATGAATAATAATGATTTATAAATTATTGCGAGTTCATGAGGGAGTGGGAGGGGAGGGGGGAAATGAGGAGCTGATACCAAGGGCTCCAATAGAAAGCAAATGTCTTGAGAATGATGAGGAAAACAAATATACAAATGTACTTGACATAATGGATGGATGGGTGGATTGTGATAAGAGTAGTATGAGCTCCCAGTAAAATGATTTTAAAAAATGCTTACAGGCTCAGAAACCCACAGGGGCATCTCTACTCTTTCTGTGGGGGTTGCTGCAAGCACGAATTGACACCACGGCTGTGAATTCGAGTTTGAGGTTCATGTCAAATCCAGAAGAGAAGTCCTTTGACTTTTGTCCTCGAATTTTGGAAATCTGGCTCCAAGTTCTCTAAAGCCCAATCCAACAAGTATTCCCAGCCTTGGGAAGAGAGGAACCCAGCTGTCTATCTCCATCAACCTCTGGTTCCATTTGACGTGGTTGGCTCAGACCTCTCAGCCATGCTTTGAGTCTGGGGCATTTCTTTGCTCACCTTTGACTGAGGACCCAGGCATGGAAGAGACTGTTCAAGATGATCTCAGCCTTTACTGAGAAGAAAATGAAGATCCTGTCATCAACCCCATTTGTACATGCCCACACCGCATTTCCCCAGCTTGGTGCAGAATTGGATAACTGTGGAAGTCACGTGTTGAAGACAGTGAGACTGAAGCATGGTAAGAGAGTGGGACCCTGGAGGCAAGCTGCCCACCAACTGAAATTTATACAAAATAGTTGGGTGTTTGCGTGTGACAGTAGTTGACTGGTAGCCCAAGAAGAGAACTTACTATTATGCAAATTGAGGTAGCTACCTTGTGATGTGTTTGGCTTACCTCTCTTCAATGGAAATTTCTGAACTGAAATTACTTCAGAACAAATATTTTTCTTTCAAGTCTTATCTCCCCAGCATTCCTAGCATAAAACTGTGTCTATAGTGAGTCTTCAGCAAACAATGGTGAGTCCATGGGACAAACTCCTAGTGGAAATAGACTTGGTCTTAGTAGCTCTTTGTGCAGAGCACTTAGAATGAGATTTGCTATTTGTCACTTCTGAAAAAGAGTCCTTGTGATTAAGTCCTTGTGATTTAAGATCCAATAGACTCTATGAAAATGGAGCTCTAGGACTGAGCCCCGGTGGCATAGTGGTTGAGTGCGGGACTGTGGTCCACTGGGTTGGCAGTTCAAATCCAGCGGCAGCTCTCCAGGAGCAAGGTAAGCCTCCCACTCCCACCAGAGGGCAGTGATGCCTAAAAAAAACATGGAGTTTTAAGGGAAAGACAGAACACCAATATGACCAAAACTCCATGTGGAAGTCATTGAGTGAGATTTACCACTTTAATCTCAAAGACCATCTACTATCATAGAAACTGGCTTGGACTAAAAGAGGTCTGTGAATTGTGACAATTAGCTCTGCCACTGATTGCATGGTCTTCTTTATGGTTTCAATGAAGTCAGTGGTTCCAAAATGAGAATTTAGAGCAGTGCTTCCCAAACTTCCTCATGCCGTGACCCTTTCATATAGTTCCTCATGTGATGGAGACACCCCCCCCCCAACCATACAACTATTTCCATTGCTACTTCATAACTGTAATTTTGTGACTGCTATGAATCAGGTGACCTCTGTGAAAGGGTTGTTCAACCCCCAAAGGTGTCACAACCCACAGGTTGAGAACCACTGTTCTATAGGATAAGGGCAAAATGATTTTTTAAAAAGGTAATGGTACATTAACTGTACTAAACAACAATTAATACTACTACTACTACTACTACTACTACTACTACAAAACCCCACAGGAGTGGATTCCTGGACCCAAACCCCAAAGAAGAGTCTATTTCAGAATGTCTGGAGTGATATTTTCCCCAAGAACATTTTGAAGCCCCTCATTCACACACATATATTCCACACAAGTACTCCTCCATTCTCCCATGTGATTTTGATGCACAAGTCCCTTTGGGAACCACTGCATTAAATAAAGTCTATGACCTTGTCCTCTGAATATGCATTTTGTAACATGGGAGCAAGAATTTGCTGTAGAATTTAGCTCTGCAAGAGTCCTGAGCCAGTTTCAGACTTATTGATTCAGAATCGTGGCATACTTTGTGCTCTGTGGAGTTGTCCTTGCCGCATACATCATCCGAGCACACTTGGGAGCCTTTTTGCTCTGCAAACATGGTGTCACCATGGCTAGAGAAACATCAGGCTGGATAACCTCTGCGGGAAACAGTTCAACACCGCCAGCTAGTGCAAATGGGAGATGGAAAACTAAACATGTTTTATGATGATTTGCTAGAGGAAAATATTTTCTCTCATAGGATACTAGAGAATTCATCGAGTTATTAAATAGGGAGAAATCAAAGGTCCCTTGGCAAGAACCTAATAAATATTTGCTGATTAAAGTGAGGGAGGTGCTAATTGAAGCAGAGAAAGAATTTTGTCAGTTTTAATGCCTCGATTTCTAATGGTCCATTCAGGATGCAAATGCATTTGGGGCTCAGTTTAAGTAACCTAAATGACCCATTCAATTATTTCAACAAAACCCCAAGAAGGATTGAATGTATCCTTTGGCAACCCAAGACCGATTGCCTATGTCAAGCTTCTTTCAGGCAAATATCAAGGGTTACTTTTAGCTGTTGAGAAATATTACGCAAGGAATGTGATGTGTGTGACAAAGTAGGCTTTGGACTCTGGGCTCCCAGGAGACAATCTGGCAGAGCAGCTCCTGCCCTTTCAGGGGCGGGTCTGATGATCTGGGGTGTTGACCTGGCTTCTGCATGAAGTCTAAAGGGTGAAGGCAGAGCCTTTCAAAATAGAAACGATCCACAGTCCTTTCAGAAATGCCGCAATCAGGATAACTATTGATTCAGAAATTGAGCAATTTCCAGGGACACCAGAGAATTGGCATATGATAGTCATTAGAACATATTTTCTATTCAGCGCCTTTCAAATGATGTTCTATTCTAGCATATTCAAAGTGCACATTTCATTCAATGCATTCCATTTGAGAAGTATCCCCCCCACACACACACAGCTGTTTTCCCACCTTTATTCTGTGACCTTGAAGGCCATTGGGATGCTGTTTGTTCTATTCATCTGCTCTCATATGAACACTTCACTCATAGTTCTTATCAATTTGAGTTATGAAATATGGAACAATGATAAGGGTAGTAGCAACAGACTATTCCAGAAAGGCACCTTGGAAACAGTGCAAAATCTTCCGGATCTGTCTGGTTTGTCCAGAATGTCATAATAAGCCAGAAGATAAAGTGTAACTTCAATCGAATTGAAATCTTGCGGGGATGGCCTTACTCAGTATAGTGGGAGAACTTCACTGTGAATGACAGAGGCTCTCACAAGCACTTCTGGTGACTGTGTCATGTTGTTATCTACTGGGAGGTCTGCTGCTAACTCACAGTGACCCCACACAACACAGAACTCTACTCTGCAGGTGTAACTACTGTGATCAATAGAGCCTTCACTGGCTGATTTTAGAAGTCAATCTCTAACCCCATTAACCTAGTCTGACTTCGTCTGGAAATTCTACTGCGACCCATTCAGACCTATTGAGCATGATAAATCCAAGGCAGAGAAGTGAGCTGAGCATAGGGACACTTTTCTTGGAATTCCCACAGGGTAATCTGGATAGATTTTCTCAAAAGGTACACCATGACACCAGAGGCTTATTAGAAGTTTTTAAGAAAGTTGAAAACTACATTGATGAAAAAAAGCCAGAAAAGTTGCACCAAGAAATTTTTTTCTCCCACGTAATCTTCAAGAGCAGTGAGCTCTGTCCTTTGAGATGTTCATTGAAAAACCTGACTCCATCCGACAACCTCCATCCTGCCCCCGCAGGCGGCTTTATTTCCTTAACTGAAATAACAACATTTTAAAGGAACAAAATTGTAGCCCTTCAAGGCTGCCCAAACGGCCATATTGCTATGGTGTAAATTGAAGAATGCAGAATTCTTTAGGGGCATGCTAGAGAGATGGAAACACTGCCTTCAGACCTCCATAGAAGATACGTCCAGAAATACTTCCTTTCATTTTGAGATTTTTACATAATCTAGGGCTCTATGATTTTGTAGCAATACTCTTTGGTTTTCCTTCATAATGCAGTTATTTTGACATTCATTCGTTTTAATCATTTAACATCTTTTCTATCCTATAACGGTCCCATCTATGTTTTCATTAAGTGGTGGTGCTGAAGATGTGCTATAAACTATGAACTACATTAATGGGAATACAAAGAAAGTCTGGCCTTGGCCCGGCTCTCAGAGCCAACAACCGAAACTCCCTGCCAGGGAGCTCATTCTGAGGCACTGCAACCCCGGTGGGCCAAGGCAGACCTGTCCGTGTGGGTTCCCGAGAATGTAGCTCTTTACACGAATAAGAAGTTTTATTTTTCCTGTGGTTAGCAGTCCACGCGTAACGACTGCCAACAGACCTGTGACCAGGATCTCCAGCACTGTCAATTTAGCAAAAGCTGGTCGAAGAAAAGATCGTGGCAGGAAAATGTAAACTGCAGGAAAATAAGCCTCTGCCCCTCTGCCTGTGGATTTATGCACTCTGAGGACACACTGCTCACCCAGAGTGTGATTGTAACTACTGGAAAATATATTTGAATTAGCCGATATTTGGATGCAAATTCTTTAGGAAAGCAGTTGTTTTAAAAGCATTTCCATCTAAATATGAGGGGACTTCAAATGTTCACTGAAAAATTCCATTATCTCTTAATTCTATTTTTCCCATGAACTTTTTGAAACCCCTCTTGAGTAGTTTATATTCCTCCTAGAGTATAATCTCATTAGAAGAAATCAGAAACTACCTATTATTTTATAGTCAGAATGCCAATTGTCTAATAAAGCTCACAATGGATAAAGCAATTGAATATATATGATCTCCGTTCATCTTAGCAGCTACCCTATTAGGTGAGCTTTAATTTTTTTCTCCTTTTACAGACCAAGACCATAAAGAGACCCATTGACTTGTCCATCTCACCGTCAATGAGTGGTGGGTCGGAAATTCTTGATTAACCACCGATGGGGATCTAAGTGACCTTCAAACGTTTACCACTCTCCCTTGGGAATTGTCAGTCTCATCCCCTCCTCTGTATGTAAGCATATTCTAGCAACACCGAAGATGAAAACTCTTTCCTCTCCCTCCTGCGTGATCTGTGATTGTGGTCCTTCACCTGATTTCTCTAGAGAAGCACTTCGTTAAGGCAACAGTTTCATTTGGGAGTGGGTGGTGAACTACATGCATCCCTTGTGTGCCCTGATGTTCGGTGCGTTGAAATCTGTCCTCTGGAGATGGCATGGAAAGTCAGGGTGAGCAGGTCAGGGCAGAACTGTCATAGCTACAGGTCTCCTGAGAACAGCAGAAGAAGGCAGGGGACTGCATTCTGTTTCCAACCCTAACTAATCACAAGATCTTAGACAAGACCTCTAGCTTCTCTGAGTCTCCGTTCCCTCAATTGTGAAATAATAACACCTGTTCAAAGTACTTTGTAAGAAAGCAGCTGTGGAATAAACGAATGTTGTTGTACTAAGTCTGACCTGTGAAGTTAATGTGCACTTATAGGTGGGGAGCCGTCCCCATGCTGCCATCACTACCCCATCCAAGGCTCTCCTTAATCCTAGCAGGCATGGTGGTGGTGGTTGGTGACTTTAAAAAATAAACTCAGATCTTCTAATTCAGAGAACACATAACAAACAGGAGGGTTAGACAAGGAAAACTGAAATACATATTTCTATGCAAAGCTACTGAGCTCATTTTACAAATAGACAGTCAGTGAGCTAAGTGTTAAAAAAAAAGATTAGGTAAATGTAAGAAATAAAATCATTTCTTTTAAAAAATTTTAGAGATGCCCCAGATTAGCAAGTTAGAGACATGCATGAGACATCCGCTCTCACCTTGCCTCGCTCAGAAAGCACCTAGGACATAGCAGTGACAAACCAGGGAGTTGGCAAGGCCTTTCCTTTGTCATCCCCAAGCAGGATGTAGCTGACCCATAATGCATGGGAGACAGGTACCCCGTCAGCTGGGTCTAAAAGTGACTTCAGGCTCCAATATGCATGCCACCGTCAGAAGGGGATAGACAAAAGGAAGCAGTAAACCCCCAACCAAGGTAGCATTGTAAATCTTAACCTCGGCGATGTGAGTGGGACAGGATTAGAGGCAGTTAGGTTAATGAGGCAAGGTGCTGTTTACAAGATGATACTGTATCTTGAACCTGTCTCTTTTGAGCTATCAAAGGGACTAAGCAAGTACCCCGAGGTCTGCAGGAACAGATTCTGCAAAGTGCAAGGTCCCTGCATTGAGAATACCCTAGATCCAGGAGAGGAATGAAGCCAAGATAAATGGATATCTCTCTGGGACATCAGGCCCAAAGATGTTGAAAGGAGACAAGGATCTTCCTCCAGAGAAGACAGAGACAAAGTCTTCCCCTCGAGCTGGCTTTCTGAATTTGGATTCCTTGTCTTCTAAAATGTGAGAGAAGACATCTTTGGTTGCGAAAGTCATCCTCGTGTGGCACTTCTGTGATAGCAGCAGTAGATAATGAAGACAGACGAGCTAATACATTCGTCGGCAATGGGGAGACACAGTAAGATGTGCTCAGCAAAATGATAGCAGTAAGTTTCATCGGGAGACCAATTGATTTTGACTAGCTGGAATGCTATGCTGAAAATTAGTCAAACAAGACCTGGCTCGAGAGCAAAGGGTCATGAGGGTACCCGTTGCACACAGCCTCATCTCTTTTCTTAGGTCCAGATTTCTCTCGGGAGGATCTTGGCTGGTAGCATTTGACAACTAAATTTATTTTTGTTTTAACCACACTAGAGCTGCACATATGGCAAGAGTGGGCATGCTCGTGCCTTCAGAAAAGGGACTTTCTATCTCATTCATTATGCAAATTAGTTGTATCGATGTGGAGTTCACGGAGTCTTCAGAGCCCTGGTGATACAGGGGTTAGGAGCGTGAACGCTACCAAACTAAAAGTCTGTGACTTGAACCCACCAGCCACTTTGTGGCAGAAAAATGTGGCCCTCTTCTTCCACAAAGAAAACAGCCTTGGAAATCCAAGGGGGAAATACTCTTGTGTCCTTAAAAGTCATTATAAGTTAGAATCCATTCAAAGGCTGTGGTGGTTTTGTTTTTGTTTTTTTTGTATTTTCATGTATTTCCAGATCTACCTTTCCCTACATCTTCACACCCACTGTGAGTCTGAGGAAACTGAGGTCAGGGAATGATGATATCCAGAAGAAAGAGCAAAGTCTCAGAAAAGTGTGGTTTCAGAAAGAGGTTGTACAATCAGTGGTTATTGGAATCCGAGAGAAGGGACTGGAAGTAGAACTCCTGTCCCTAGGAGTGTCTGCTGTCCGAAAGTCTGACACTCAACTCCACAGGGGTTGTCAGGGTTAAAATGGTTGTCAGGAGACAAAAACAAATATGTCAGTACCAAAAAACAGGACAGAAGTCCAATGATCAGGTGAAGATGGGGGTTCATTTTTAGGCACAAAGGAACAAAACACCTAGCTGGGACCAGAAAGGGGTACCACAGTTTGGGGGTGTTCTCATGAGTCTGGCCATCGGGATTAGTGCCAGAGAGCAGACTGCGGTTGAACCTATAGGTTTGTCGTGTTTAAAGGACAGAGTGTAGGGGTCAAAGTGAAGGTCGAGGACCAGGCTGAACTTTGCTAGTGACTTTCAGTCCAGTGCACTTTCCTATTAAATATTTACCTGTTAGAAGTCCTGTGAAGCAGGAGACTGTTAACCCCTGTATCCGGAAAACACAAATAAAGGGACGGGTGAAGGGAGATGAATTTCTAATGCTCTCTGCAAGTTTGGGGGAAGTATTTGTATTGACCCAGGTCTGGCGATTGTTTACTGAATAACTCAAGCAAAGGGAACACATAGCTTTTGGCTAGCTTCATCCTTGGCCAAGCTTCAAGTTCGTCAGAAATACTAGGAAAAGAAGCTTTTGAAAGTGTAGCATAGGTCATCTTTCTAAATGTCAAGTAAGGAGTAAAATGCGCAATTCTGTCAGTGAGACAATTGTCACCATGCTCATTGGGCAAGCGAGTACCTTGAAGACTCACCCAGGAGGCAAGACTGGGGAGCAGGAAGACCAGTCTTGAATTCAGAGCACTGAGTTCTAGGCTAGACTCTGCCACAGCACTTCTCTGGGCAAATGATTTATGGTCCAGCAATTCTCTCCCTCAGAGAGTTACGTATAAATGGAATCATAACTCTGAAAGTGCAGTGAAGAAAGTGATAGGAAATCATTCTCCCATAATTTAAGTACACCATCCCTGGCACCTGTCTGAGTTATTTCCATATTCTTGAATGAACCGGAGAGTGAAGACTGCTTGAGTTGGCATGTGCAGGCTGAGAGCCTCATGATGAACCCAACCGTTTCTTAGGAGCGTGGCGATTGTTCTTTCCTATAAATGATCTTGTAGCTAATCTCACACTCACTCTCTCAGAGTAGTAGAGAGGGGCTAACAATCCTCTCACTGCACATGCACATAAGATTATTTGGATCAAGTCATAGCAAATGAACTACTTTTTTCTGTAAAACTGCTGGCCCTGCAGCCAGGTAAACTGCTTCCAACGGTACTGAGACCCTCCCTTACTCCAAGTGTGTCCAGATTACCTGGAGCTTTGTGTACCAATAGGAAGGATGTCTAGGCCCTCTGGTTTCTTCTCAAATTCAACAAGATTGTCCTTCACCAAGTGCCTATTAAGAAGAACTTGTGTTCCAAGTAAACAAGATTCCATGGCCTTTGGGCATTCTGTCGGAGCAAATTATGTGTCAGCTGAGTTTCAAAGAAGTGTTGGGGCTTTAAGTCATTCGTTCAAGAAAGTTTTATGAGCTTTCAATGATCCAAGGAGCTGTTTCATTTTTCAGTGCTTCCCATGGATGAATAAAATTAAGGACAACCACTAAGAGAAGAGGTACTGGTTAAACAGACTTGAGAAACCCTGAGAAACAGCTGGGCTCAAACATGGAATTCATGGGAAGAGACAAAAGGAAGAGGAAGAACTGGTGAAAAGGCTGGGATATGGTCAGATTCTCTTTCAGACAAGCCCTTCTCGACTGCACTAACACCCCTTGTCCCTCCATTAGCCAGCCTGGCCTGCAGCACTGACCCTCTGTGCCTCACTGACAGTCATTCACAGGCAATGAACTTCTTGGTGTTGTCTGGTCATCAGACCAGATGAGTGGATATAGAAGGACTCTTTCATTTCCCCCTATTACCCACCTTCCAGTGTGTCAGAGGGGGGTAGGTGGACTGCCCATCTGGAGAGGTTTCAGCAGAGCTTGGGTTCTAAGATAAGCTAGAAAAAAATGGCCTGGAGAGCCACTTCAAAAAAAATTTTTTCCCCAACAATATTCATTCCCAGCGGCAGAACCATGCCTCCCAGATTATTGGAAGTTTTGCCCTATTGCCCACTCATGTTGTTTGTGTAAATCATGTCTAGTCACTGCAGAGTTTTAATCTAGACAAGTCGGCCAGTCGTGGATTGAGAGTCACTGCGGCCCTATATGCAGACAATTTCCTTTTCTCAGCAACGTTTAAAATTCTATACCATTGGCCAATCCAAGGACACTAGCCACACTTCGTGGCTACCATTGGTCTGTTCATCACAAGTTAGCAGTTTGAAAGCCCCAGCCAGCTCTGCAGGAGAAGAATGAGCTGTTCTTCCCCTGTGTAAATGCATAGGCGTGGAGACTCACAGGGCCAGCTCTACCCCGCCCCAGAGGGTCGCTGTGACCCAGTGTTGGTTTGATGGTGATGGAAATGATGCCCCAGAGTGTTGACTGAGTGCATTCTCTCAAATAAAATAGCGTATAATGTAACATAAAACGGCAATTATGTTACTGAGGTGAACCAGAAACATGGAAGCCAGAGATGCGTGCATGGATTGGGGTCTTGCACTTATTTCACGCCCCGGTCAAAGAGCAAGTAGTTCCTGTGACATCACAGGACTTACTGCTCATCCTCAGGAGAGGAGCACTGAAGGCATGAGGTGCTGGTGCAAAACATCGTGAGGAAACTAGATGATGCCTGTCTATCAGAGAGAATATCACATGGGATCTTAAAGGCTTGTCTTTCGAAAAGGCAGCTGTTACGAGGTGAAGCATCAACTAAGTGCACGTGGAAGATGCAAACCAGGCTGTGTGATCCAAGGATTTAATAATCCAAATCTAAAGGATTTAGAGGAGGGAATAGTATCGGAGCTTAAATTGTGAACATATGGTTTGCAGGAGGCTACGGATGACAGAGGAAGTTCAGCCCACGTCCGTTAGCAGAGTCCACACAAGGAGTATGCCTTCAGTGAACCCCTTCTGATTGTAGTTGTGGGCTGTGAATCGCCCTGTTATCAGAGAGAGAGAGCATTGTAAAGCCAAGTATGGCAGGTGTAGTGAGGTCAAAAAGTAATATCATCTGACCTCCCTGTTGACCCATTTTAAAACTTTTTCAGTTTAAGAAAGTAAAGTGAAGCGAAAACACATGTGGATGAAGCCCCTGGTGAACCCCCTGTGATCATGGGCCAGGATGTGAAGAGGCTTGCTGACATGCAGAGTGCATTGGAAAGGAGTCTGTTGCAGATGGAGTTCACATGGAATTTAGCACTCTACCTTTTGGTCTTCTTTATGATCCATTGGAATTTTTTCTAGTTTTTACTATATTCTGTTTTCTTTTCAATTTTTTTAACTCTGTATTCATTTCTTAATTTATGAGAGAAAATATAGTCATTAATTTTATAAAAGGCCATTTAATAGCTTGTCACGATCACACTGTCAAAGGTTTTTTGACGCGGCGTGTGGTAGGAGGGTTGGGGGAAATGGAGAGCTAATCACGAGCACAAGAATGAAGAAAAAGTTCTAAGTCACTGTGGTGATGATGATACATATCGCGGTTCATGGTGTGACTAAACTACTGAATTGTATGAAGTATGAATTATACGTCAATGAGACGGCTGGAAAACTTGACCAATGAAAACCTCAGGGGTCAGTTGAGCCCTGATGGCTCAGTGGCTGTGTGTGGGGCTGCAGCCCACAAGGTTGGTGGTTCAAATCTAGCAGCAGCTCTCCAGGAGCAAGGCTGGGCTTCCTGCTCCCACCAGGGCAGTGATGGGGAAAAAAAGAAAAAGAAAAAGAAAACCTCAGGGGTCACATCAAAGATGGCTTGATAGGTTCCCTTTGGCCACATCGTCAGGAGAAATCAATCACTGGAGGAGACCAATCATGTTTGGTGAAAGAGAGGGGCAGAAAGGGTGAGATTAATTGACAGAAACTGATGGGCTTGGACATGCCAGCCATCAAAAAGCTAGCACAAGACGAGGAAATGTTTTAGCCTGTGGTACATAATGTCACAATGAATTAGAGGTGACTTGCTATCAACCATCTGATACCTGTCTCTTCAACGTTGTAATTAGAAAATTTTCCAAGTTCTTCTTTGTTTCTTTGATTGAAGCAAATGACAACCCACTGCTTCTGAGTCAGTTCCAATGGATAGTGACCCCAGAGGACAGATTAAAGTGCCTCTGTGCATTTCAAAGGCCATAAATACTTATGAGAGCAAACAGAAGGGCTTTTAAAAAATCATGGAAGTTTTTGTAACCTTTAATTCCACATTTGCACAAAATTTTGAAGCCTACACACAAACACACACAGATTATGGTTGTTGGACACTCAGAGGCACGTTCTATCTAGGTGAGATAGATGTCTGAGGGATGTGAGCTCTACATGAAGAAGGGAATGGGATTCAGATGAGATCTGCATAGTTCCTCTGTGAATTCCCCCTCTCCCCCAATGAGCTCTTGTATATTGGGTTGTGCTCAGGACTTATTAACTCTTCGCCTGTGGTGCAGATGGTTCAAGCTGGAAGAGTTCACAGGATATTGTTTTCTGGAATTGAACAAGGCCAAGGTAAGTGAAAAATGAGGCCAGGAACTGACCATGCAAGAATGAGTAGCTCCAGAACCAGGGCCTAGATGCCACAGGGATCCGAGAAGGTGACAGTGGGGCTTTTGAGGGAAGACAGTGCTTATTGTCTAAGGATGTTTATGAGCCAGGCACTGTGCAACCTGCTTTCTCTCTTTGATTTATAAGAAAATCTTCAAGCTACAGCACCATAGAGATAAACAAATGGGGATGATTGAACTTAAGTAACTTGCTTCTTGCTTCCAGCTGGAAGGGAGCTGACTAGAATTCAAGTTCAAGACTGCTTGACAGCAAAACTTACGCTATTCATAACATCACAGAGATGTAATCCATGTGTATTTCTCTTTCACTTAAAAAAACTGAAACAACTTAAAAATGGTTCAAGGGGGAGATAAATTGATAAGGTATTACATTTTAACTTAATTAAATCTGGCCAAATCTACTTTACAGTGCTCTCTGTCTGATAGAAAGGCTATTTACATTCTTCAACTCTGGTCAGAGAGGATTTTCCAGAGACTTAATTGACACATGGGCCCCACAAAAGAGTGTCGGGCTTCTATTTTCATCCATAGCCTTTTGCAAACCAGGTGACCATAATTTAAGCTCTGTTACCGTTCCCGCCTTTGGATTTGGATTTGACTATTTACAGTCCTCAGATCACACAAACTGATGTGTGGTGAATGCCCCTTCTATGTGGATTTGGTGGACACCTCACTTAAATGCCTGCTTGTTTGAAGACAAGCCTCTAAGACACCAAACACTATAGTGTTCAGATAGTTGGGGCACTATCTAGTTTCTTCACTACACTTTGCTGTAGCACCCATATCCTCAGTGGTCTCCTCATGAAGTCAAGCATCGAGTAGGTATGGAGGGTTTAATATGATATTGTCATTGATTTCTTTCTTGAAATAGGCTGTGTCAATGAGTATACTATATTTTTTAAGTCCCTCCAGCTTCCTTATCCCTCAAGCCCAAGTAGTGCTGGAGTGGCTTTAAAAAAATTTTTTTTAAGGAGGAAAAGTAAAACTGAAATGGACTTGGAGTCTTTAGTGACAAACAAGTTCATCTCAAACAAACAACAACAACGCCCCCCCCAAAATTATTTATTCATATTTTATATCTTCTAAAATATAGACCCTTTGCAATGGCATGGTGCTCACAAATTATATTCATAGTTCCAAGGCATTCTCTGAATTTTAGGTATTATATACATAGAAGGGAACATCTGATTAAAAGGTGGCAATGAAAATATTTTCAAAATAGCTATTAGTTTACCAAAACCTTATTGCATATCAAATATATACATGTATATATGTCACATATATGTGTGTGTTCCCTTTCTCCTTGGCATTTATTTCTATCCTTGTTTGATTTAGTTAATAAAATTATGTAGGGCTGGAGAAGCAGAGAGTTTTTTTTAATTATGGCAACCGTGGACATCAGGGAAAACCTGCTGGGAATCTCTTGAGTCAACAGTACATGGATCCCCATTTTGAACAGCAATAGTGTTTTGGACTACTTCTCAGAAAGAAGTAACCCTTTTATGACAGGCATGTAATAATGAAATGGTCAAAAGGCAGAGACTAACACTGGGACATTTACATGAGACGGTTGGAGTGGAACACGTCCTCTTACCTGCACAGGAACCCATTCTTTTTATGATTCGGAAGAAGCCGCAGCATCGGTCCCCCACTCAAGTTGCCTATTAGCTGATTACTACATCATTGCTGGAGTGATTCATCAGGCACCAGACTTGGGATCGGCGATACATTCTAGAGTCTTACTGCTGTACGTGGCATTCAGTCAGCTTTTGATGAAGCTATGTCCTAACTGTCGACATCATCTCTCTAAAGAATACTGGTGGCATTTTAAAGATCATGATAAGTAAAATAAAGTCAGCCCTAAAGTCAAAAGAAAAGAAGAACCATGCTCTCTTTTCCAGAGGCAACGTGTGGATACTTTACTCTTGAACCTTCGACAAAAATTTCCACCTGGATTTGTGCAGCAAAAGTCTGGAGAAAAGCCTGTCCCAGTGGATCAGACAAAGAAAGAGGCAGAACTCATACCAGAAGCTGGAAAATCAGGGGAGAAAGAGACTACAAAGCACGCCCAACAACAGTGAGAATGAAAGCCACCCCCTAAGAAACGAGTGAGATTCCAGTGAGTATCTGACACAAGGAAGCTTGACAAGACTCCTCTTGCTCACGATCATGCCTCCTATCTGTGGCAAGTTTCTCAGCTGTGACTTGCTTTGTCTTCTTATCTGTGGCAAGTTTCTCAGCTGGGACTTGCTTTGTCACAGCTTCCTCCTTTGTATGGAATATGCTTATTTTTAAAGAAAGTATGTGAGTCCCATCATGTCTTCTGTGTGGACATTTCTCATATATCATTTGGAACCCTTCCTCTACTGTACTTGATTAACTTACCCATTCTTTTGTAGCAGAATATGCACATCTAAAAACACAATTAAAATATTTTTAGGGCCTAGCCTGTGCTTTAATAGAGTGATATATCCTAACCGGTAACTACAAATTCAACTGCTTATAGTTTCTTAAAGTGAAAAAAACAGACCTAGGGAGGAACCTAGAGAAAGGAAGAGGTCCAATGAAAGATCTTTTCTGGTCTGTTAGAGAATAGATTTATGTAGAAGGGCCCCAAATAATAGATAATTGGTCAGCTTCCTGTCCATTCCACTACTTTCCTAGCATCGGTCCAGTGGAACTGTGTCAGTTGCATAAACAGTTATAAATAATGATCACATTTGCAAAAATTATGTCCAGAGAGAAACCTTGTGCCCTATGGGAGATATGTCTCTGAAATACCCAGATTTGGAAACAGAAATTAACTGCCCTCAAAAGTCAGTCTCACAACCTGCAATCACTTGAAGTGTTGCAGTAATCCAAGTCTGAGGCAGCCTCCCACCCGCCTTCTACCCCCCAGCCCCTCTAAAATAGGAGCCGGAGGGGAGGGGGGAATGTCTAAAATTAGTCTGGCCAAGATACAGCAGTCATTGAAGATGATGGGGAAATCTTAGAGACTATCTCTGCAAACTCTCCCTCAGTTGAGAAACGAGAAGTTGAAATAAAGGTTCAGCTACCATTCAATGGTTACTCACTATTACAGACTTTTAAAATTCAATGACACTTTATCAATAGCCTTGGTGCCCATGAATTTAATTCTTGTTTTTGCGAAAGAGGCAACATGCGCATGATTCAAAAGTCAAAACAATATAACAAGCTGTACCTTCACGTCTCACTCCCACCTGTCCCAATTACTTTCCTGATATTCCCCCGAGCTCCACCCCTCGCCCTGCTGGGTAAGGAGACCACAGGGACCCATTTGCCTGGCCCAGGCCCAATCTTTGACTCCTGATGGTATAAATGTGATTAGTGGTGACCCCTTTTCACGCTCAAAGATATCCCATTTTTGACCAAACAAAACAATATAATTGCCCATCACTGTTTAAAGGGGGGCTTGAGTGGAGGGCACAGAATCTATAGTTAGGGTTCCTGGTTGGAATAAGTGTTTAAGAGCTCAGCTGTTAGCTGGAAAACAAGCAGGTTGAGCTAAACAAAGAGCCACTCAGGCCCTTTGGAGGCAAAGCCCGGTGATCTGTTTAGGAAAGGGCTCAGCCATGAGAACCCTTGGAGCACAGTTCTGATCAGGTCCACGTGGAGTGGCCACAGGTCAGAAGCAACTTCACAGCAGCCATCTTGGTTTTTATTTGTAGTTACCCACTTTCCATAGTTCTTGCTACTTTACGTGGATTCAAACACGTAATGCACATTCCTACTTTCTGTTCTTTGTTATATATTCTTTTCAGGGCCTTTATTTTCTTAATCACATGAAGCCCTTTCCATAACGGAACACAGACACCGTCCTCATTCTTCATTTTTTAATTGCTATTATTATTACAAATACATCGCACTCATTCTGTCGCTGACCATGGCTTGCTCGGTTTGCTGTGGATGAATAATTGGCTTATTTCCGATCGTGTCCTATGACAAACCATGGGATGATGTGGCCTCCATCAAATATGCAGAATTGTCTGCAGAAGAAAACCCAGAAGTAGGATTGCCAAGTGGAATACCAAGCGTCTCCATTTGTAGTTTTTATGCAGACCCCAAACCCACTGCCCTCGAATGCACTCATTTCATAACGACCCTGTAGCAGAGAACAGAGCTGCCCCCACTGGCTCCCTGAGGATGCACATCTTTAGAGAATCGAGAAGCGGACTGCCACCTCTGTCTCCCAGGGAACAGCTGGAGGGTTTGTAGCGCAGACCTGTTGGCTTGCAGCTTTCACCAGGGTTCCTCCCGGACTCCTGTCCTTTTGATAGATACTGCTGCATTCCCCCAGGGGCCTTGTGAATTGTGCAATACTAACCCAGGTTATATGAGAGAGCTTGCTTCCCTACAGTCTTGCTTTCTGAAATGCCTCATAGCCTACGTGATGGAGTCCCAAATTAGAACCTGTGAATGAGAGATGATTACTTGGCTTGCCCCTTTTCCAGAACCAGACTTGGCTCCTTAGACTTGCCAAAGAAATCACACTGTTTAAATCTACTAAGCCATGTCATGCGAATATCTTTTGCGGGAAAGTGGGTGAATTCAATTGGGAACTATACACGAGACTATATTCTTTAACTCACTCGTGAAGAGTTTTTCAAAGTGTGGCTCTTAGTCCACCCATATATGAGTGACCTGTCATTGAGTCAATGTCATTGAGTCAGTCCGTTCCAACACTATCGTGTAGGGCTGCTTCCAAGACTGTCCATCTCTAAGGGAGCAGACACCCTGCTCTTTCTCCCGCGGAACCCCTGGTGGAGTTGTTCATCTTCCATTAGCAGCCCAGGTCCTTACTCACTAGGCCCCCAGGACTAGAAGAAGGCTATTTTGTTCTCGGAAGTGACATGATCCAGTGAGAAAATATTCTTTATGTCAAATGCTTTAATCAATACTAAAAAGTGTCATATAACCTATCCTTGGGGTTTTTTTCTCAGTGATTTATGGTTTTTCTCTTTAAACTCCGTAATATATTTCCTAATTAGTGGTGCTTCTTTAGCCTGCAGCATAAAGTAGATTATTTTGAATTCTGGGAGATTTTTCTGCAAACAAGTAAGCTGAGGTTGTAGTACTTGGGTGTGCAGCATTCTGGGAAGTACTTGCTTATCATCAAACTGTTCAAATCAAGCATTCTGGGAAGTACTTGCTTATCATCAAACTGTTCAAAAGCCATGCCATTAAGAGAACTTTGGATGATGGGGGGTGGGGGAAGAACTGAAATGGAAAATAGAAATGAAACTGTTCCTTGGCTTATTAGGGAGTAGCGTTTCAAAGTGTGATCCTTAGTCCACCCATATCTGAATGACCTGAAATGCTTATGAGGAGGAGATATTCCTGGATGGCACCCCGCTTCTCTTTATCAATATCCCCACAAAGTTCTCATCATTATCACTGTCGTCCATCGTTATTAGCCAAAAATTATGTATTCAACACCTGGCCAACACTCTATAGAAGACCCTGAGCTTCAATTTCCCTATTTTCAAAGAGTATTTTATTTCCTTTTTTCTCATTTCACAACTTTCAAAGATTCAAGCATACACGAAAGGGGAGAGAATAATAACTAGAGCCACCTGCAGGTGCCCATCACCCAACTTCAACATTTTCAGCTCGTGGGCAATCTTGTTTCATCAACATCCCTAACACCCTTCTCCCCCTCCACCCCCCACCCTGCCCCATGTTGGGAAATCCCTCCAGCACATCGGTTTTCTGTCTATAAAGACATCGTGGGATGCGTCTAACTTCCTCCTGCTCTCACGGAGGAGTGGTGATCTTCTGAGCACATAGGTGGAAGGAGGGCAGCTGGAGGAAGCATCGCCCAGCGGGGTGTCAGGTGCAACTGGGGCTGCCCAGGTGGGAAGCGCTTGGCCTAGACAGATACATCCTAAGGGTCTTCCTGGTTTTAAAAATACAGGTTCTGTCCTGTAGTCAGGAGAGTCTGGTCTGACTGAGGCAGATAGGGGTCAGATGGAAGGGTCCCGGTGCTGTACTGGGCAGAGGAGAGAGTCTGGTTGCAGGCATCATTGAAGAACCATGCTGCTGTCAGTGAAGCGCTGGTCATAGTCAAGGTGTTTTGTGTGGCTTCCCTACTTTACCAGGTTCTTCCACCTTTCAACAGGTTTGGCTGCCACCTCTTAAATGCATGTTGCCCTCAGCCCTCGGCCTCATGCAAGCATTTAGTGACAACGCTCCTCTGCCATCTTCAATAGGCCATCTGAATTGGAAGTAGATCTCTTTCTCCTTTAAAGAAAATAAGTCATAGAACAATTTCTGGTTTCTTCGGGGTAAACCCAAGCACTTCATGAGCTACCTTATCAAACACCACTTTATGGTTTAGTCATGATAAGTTATCATGTATATTCCTCTACCACCCTCTGAGCCTTCCCCACAAGTGTCCCCCTGACACAGACCAATGGGTCATGGTGACATGAACAGTACTTTATCTGGACGGAGTCTCGCATCAGTTGGCAGCGGAAGCAGAGACAGCAAAGAGATAGTGAGAATAAGAGCAAAGAAACTTTTTAGTCATTTCAATGTTTCTTGCTGAATTGCTTCTAGCTGTTGAAATCACTTGTGATGTAATTGGCCATTTGACATGCTGACTTCTCCTCACCCCAACAAATCCCCAAGAGTCATGGTCTTTCACCCTTAGAAGGACTCGGCATAAAAGAGATGGATTTCTTCAGCTTTCGGACACCACACCGAGGTCTTGTGAAAGACCCTGGTTCAGGGTAAGAAGCGAAGGGTTGGCACACCAAGCTTCTAGTTCTTAGCCTGGTCCGTGTCTTGCTGTGTGAATGCTGAAGCATTTAGGTCTGAAGGTCTAAGTTCACAACCGCACAAGGCACCTTGGGAAAAGGAAGACACACCAGGTTCCATCTTCTTCCTTGTATCTTTAACAGCTCAGATAAAGAAGGTAAAAATGTGAAAATGTAAACCAACAAGCAATGTCCATTGTAACGCTGTTATTTCCCACACGTCTAGTTGACAAACATTTCCAAGAATGATAAACACCGTAGGTGAGCCATGCTGGTGGCAATGATGGTCCCTGATGATGGGGCCATTGAGAATAGCAAACAAATGCACAAATTCACTCCTATGAAGTTGATTCGATCTCACTCGACCCTGTAAGACAGAGCAGAGCTGCTCTCGAGGGCTTCAGTCTCATCTCCCACCCTCAGAGTGACACGACCTGGGCTCCTGATGGAGCGATATGTTAGCACAAAGGAGAGAGGCAGCAATACGAATGGTCCTAGAGATGCCGTCTCTTTCTTTAGAACCAGATTCTTTCTCTATTTTTTTTCTTCTTTTAACTGGTTTTGTGAATTGGATAATGTCCACAGAGCAGACCCTCTCTTTTCTGGTCCACAATTCACAGGTCTTTTCTTTTAGTCGTTCTGTCCAGTCCCCTCCATGGAACATTAACGGATCCCTCTCCCTCTTGTGTTTCCTGGTTCTGTTCTTTCCCGAGCCTTCTAAAGCTTGCCCTTGGGTGAATGCTGCCCTTTTATTCTCAACGAGCTGCTTTTCTAAGGGATAGGTACCTCAGGAGTGCTATGGTTCCCTTGATGGACATACTGATGAACTAAACATTGAGCCAAAGGGCAAGTTCATGTCCAGACCTGAAGGATGACTAAAGACCAAAGTACTAGGAGCTCCACCAGTCTCTTATCAACCAAGAATCCTGGTCATTTGATTCTTTTAAATTTTGTCATCTTTTCCTCCCACCCTGTTCTGGATCTCTGAGAGTAGTTCATAGTGGTTTCCAGCTCCATCTAGTTCTTCCGGCATCTGGACCCTAGCAATGGATTGTTTGTGCACTCCATTGACATACTGGATCTGTTGTTTCCACGTGTCTTCACCTTTCATCCCTCTTTTTATCTCAGCCAAGAAGAGACCAATAGTTATATCTTAAGTGGCTCATCACAAGCTTTTAAAGTCTCAGGCATTACTCACCAAAGTAGAACGTAGACTTTTATCTTCTCTTATGCCAATTGACCCTGGTGCCCTCTCAGACTATGATCCCGAGCCCTTAGTCCAGTAACTCACTCCCTGTCTTTTAACCTATTAATGCCATTTGTAGGAATGCTTCTCAAGCAAATAATCAGAATAGAACTCAAAGCTATCAATAAAAGTTGCTGGCAGAGGAGAAACAAATTTCCAAGGGCATAAATTTGATTGACTGAGTTGCTATAAATTCATAGAATGTAAATCTCTGAAGTCATAAAAAATTTTGTTTATGTTTATTGCTCTGTTTATTGGTTGGCCTGGAAATATTCCAGCAGATAGCTCTTTCTTTTGCACGTATTTCTCTTCTCACCATTGCCTACCACTTTACAATAATGGAAGTTAACATCAATAGACTAACATCAATAAATGTCCAATAGACAATCAGGCACTCTACTCCAATTTGATCTAAATAAAATAGAATTCTGAGAAGATGTGAGTGTCATTCATAGTTTCCACAGAAAAGGACAAAGAACCCTACTAGTTCCTTAAAATGATCAAACTCAGAGATCATTGTGGAGGTCAAGTCTCAACTTAATAAAATGTCATTGAACAGGGTAATCTCACCTCTTATCCTTCCACTGTCATATTTGGGTGAGTGAAGGAATACTTCCTTATCCAATATTTTTAACAAAAAGGTCTTGAGGAAAAAGTGAAATTAGTGTATCTGGAAAATTAGAAATAAGCTGACAAAAACCTGAGTTACTACTGAGGCTGGGGAAAGGCAGTTGTCACTTTGTATCTAAGCATTTGAATAAAACAGACATGTTTCTAAACATTCCTGACTAAATAACCAAAATGGAGAGCAAATATCTAAGAGAGGAGGAGAGATTTGGTTTAAAACCTCTCCTCATAATAGGAAGTTAGTTCATAAGTTTAATGAAATTATGAGTGCATTAAAATTTTATCCAACACTGATTGTTTGGCCATTGGCAATAAGGATGAGCAAATAGAATTCCTCTTTCTCAAAGTGGAATCCAGGTAATATGCTTGTATTCCCACTTCGCGGTAACAGAGAAAAGAAGTCAAATACTGGCTTTACAAAGGCAGAAATCTGAGTGATGGTGACTTTTGATCTAGAACTGTCAAAATGGTAAAGAATCGTGGCTTATTTGGAAAGAGAGAAAAAAAAATTGAGGATAAGAGCCAAGGAAGGAGCGAGAGGCCAAAGAGTCCAGAGGGCAAAGTAAAACCCAGTTTGCAGTGACTAGATATCAGATCAAGCCATTTAGCTCTTCACTGTTATAGGAAGCAAAAAGCCATTAGAGGTATATGTTAACAGCAATTAGTATGATCCTATATAGTGAGATAATTTCTGCCAGCAAACACCAATCTTTGATCCAACGAGTTATTCTTTCTATACCAAGAATTAGCTTTTCAGAAGAATTAAACTGAGTCCTCACTTACTTCCATCTTTGAGTAGGGTCTGCAGAAAGGAGGTGCCCAGCCTTGATCAATGACATCAGTAAGATGCAACTTATTACTGAGCCTTAGTAATTTAAGACTCTACTTTAATTTCTTTAAAATATCTATTTATTATTCTTCCACCAGGTGTTAGAAATTGTGCTAGGTTTGGGGCACACACACTGTCTTTAGCCTTCCTCAGTTTATTATCTAGAGAGAAATTCTCTTCCACTGCCGTCTAATCCAATGGTTCTCAACCTGTGGGTCGTGACCTCTTTGAGGGCCCAATGATCCTTTCACAGGAGGTGCCCAATTCATAACAGTAACAAAATTACAAAGTAGCAATGACAGTATTTTTATGGTTGGGGATCCCCACAACCTGAGGAACTGTAATAAAGGGTCATGGCATGAGGAAGGCTGGGAACCACTGCTCTGGTCCATTCGAACTCTTAGCAATCCGGCAGGTCAGGGTAGAACTGTCCCTGTGGGTTCCCCACGCTGTCACCCTTTACAGGAGCTTACAGCCCTGTCCTTCTCCCAGGCAGTGATTGGTGGTCTCAAACTGGTGGCCTTACGGATCACAGCCCAACTCATAACCACTGTGTCACCAGGTTCCAGAGAGAAATGGACCCCCAAAAAAGTCATAATAACATAGGTGGATAACGTTGAATTCTTTTCAGCCCTTCTTCTCCACTGAGCATGAGTGTTTCCTAACAAAACTTATGGATGAAAAGCATAAAACACAAATCAACCATCTGTTTTAATGTGTTTATACAATCTGTTTGATGTATGACCTTCAACTATGACTTTGTCAATTAATTGAATTCATGTTATTATGCAACAGCATCAGAACATCTTGAGGCATGTATATGGAAATCATTTTGTATTTTCAGCTCATCTAGATTAATGCAATGATTACCAAACTTTTGGGAAAGGATGCGCTCTTTGGTTGTTTAGTATTACAACACACCTCCAATCTCCGAAACTCCCTGGTGCAGCATAATTTCATTTTAATCAAAGCAAATTGAACTCATTAATGCATTTGCTTATGGATTTTATGCTAACAATTCAATACCTCGAGACAAGTTATTCAAGGAGAATTCAAAATAAAAGGAGGATTTCTGAGGGAATAAAGTCATTTCTTAATAATAGATGACAAGAAATTCTTCAAGTAGAATCTGTCACATTTTGAGAGTACAGTTTATGTATTTTCACCTCATATTTTAATGGACTGTGTTGCCCTATCATTTCTACATGTTTCTATATACCAGTTTCATAATCTATAACATAGAGTACCCCTGGATTATGAAAAATATCTGTTCCTTGTTGAATCTTTAAGAATTGATAATTAAATTGAACCAAGTGCTTGTGGTTTTTATATTTTCTAACTTTTTTTGGGGGGGGGGCATCACTGCTCTCCAGTGGTGGGAGTAGGAGGCCCAGCCCCACTGCTGGAATTGAACCTCCGTCCCAGTGGGCCGCAGTCCCGCGCACAACCACTACGTCACTGGGGCTCAACCCTTTAACTTTATTTTTTTAGATAGTTTTATAGCATATACTCCGCATATCATACAATTTGATAATTCAGTCATCTTAAAAAGATTTGTGCAAACATCACCATACTCAATTTGAGATCATCGTCTTTTCATATTCATTGTTGTTCTACCAACCATCCTCCCATATCCAGTTTTTGTCTCTGTAGATCTATCTGTTCTGGATGTCATACACAAAATAGGCAAAATCCAAACAGGAAGCAAGCAAGTAAATAAAAAAAACTCAACAATAATGTCTCAACAAAATATCGCAAAATCCCAATCAAAGAGAAAACGAGAAATATTTGTGGCAGTTAATATTTGTGGGGGAGTGACTGCTCTGAAGTTCATGACCCAACATAAGGGAGCTAGGATTGTTGAGAATTTGTGATGGGTCCCTTGGTCTAAAGTCAGGGCAGCCAATGGGCACAGTGGTGAGACTACCTGAGGCAGCCTCCATTGAGCTAACCAGAACCTGACCAGATAAAAAGATTTTTGAGCCTATGAACTAGTACATATTGCTGTTAACTTGATGGATGACCTGTTTTGATTTGACTTTGCTTATGGATGCAGACACACAAGGTTCCAACTGGAATAAAGATTCTTCATATCAAAGAATATGATTTTCTCCTCAGAGCACTGGGTTGATATAAGTGGACAGTGTAGAAATTGGCTACCCAAAATGGTGGTGGGGGTAGGGGGCAAAGGCATGAAGTGTTTGCTTTACAGACTTCCGTAGGTGGGAGGATATATTCATAGGATGAAAGTGTAGGTGCTACTTAACTGCAATTGTTAGGCATAGAATATTGTTATGCTGCTCATTTATAGAATATTATGTTTAAATGAGGCTTTGAATTGTATGCAGGTTAGTTTTATCCTACTAGGTACAGGTTAGGTTTTGCTATTGTTTTGTTTTAAAATTATATATGGCTGAAATGTTATGTAAGAGTGTCAAGTTGACAAGGGATGGTCTGTGGCAGTTACATAAGGGGTGCCTGCAAAGGGTGGAGTCTAGCCTGTCAATCAGGTCATATAGTCAATGAGGCCTTTGTATGGGCATGGCCTTTTCCTGAGGATTCTGGGAACTCCTGTCTTCCTCCCTGGAGGAGGGACACACTTCCTGTGAAACATACCTTTTGACAAACATCATGAAGCTATGTTGATGGAGCCAGAGCCCTGGAGGTGCAGGTGCCACACTGATGCTGAATTGCCTCTACCACCACTAGATCCACAAGACTTCATACCCACTGGCCTGTGATCTTCCTGCATTCAGTGTGATTGCATGTATTGTATGAGTATGAAGAGAAATTTATAAATTGGTATAAGACATATGGGCTAATATTGGTCTTACAGTCTTGTTCTGGACTGGGCTGAGATGTTTCTTAATATACAATTTTACTCATTATATAGAGCTCTTTCCTTCCATCTTTCAATCATTTTATTGGGGACTTATATATCTCATCACAATCCGTACATTCATCCATTGTATCAAGCACACTTGTACATTTGTTGCCAGCATCATTTTCAAAACATTTGGTTTCTACTTGAGCCCTTGTTATCAGCTCCTAATTTTCTCCCTCCCTCCCCACCCCTTTCTCTCATGAACCCTTGATAATTTATATTTTTTTCATGTTTTACACTGTCTGACATCTCCCCTCACCACTTCTCTGTTGCCTGTCCCCAAGGGAGGGACTTTTATGTAGATCCTTGTAATCAGTTCCCCTTTCTACCCCATCTTTCCTCCATCCTCCCAGTATTGCCACTTTCACCACTGATCCTGAGGGCTTCATCTCTCCTGGATTCCCTATGTTCCCAGTTCCTATCTGTACTAGTGTACATCCTCTGGTCTAGCCAGATTTGTAAGGTAGAATTGGGATCATGATAGAAGCATTTAAGAACTAGAGGAAAGTTGTATGTTTTCTCATTGCTATACTTCACACTAACTGGGTCATCTCCTCCCCGAAACCCTTCTGTAAGGGGATATTCAGTTGCCTACAGTTAGCCTTTGGGTACCCAATGTGCACTCTTCCTCATTTGTTCTTTGATACTTGATACTCGATCCCCATGAGCACCTCATGATCACACAGGCTGGTGTGCTTCCTCCATGTGGGCTTGGTTGCTTCTCAGCTAGGTGGCTGCTTGTTTGTCTCCAAGTTTTTAAGACCCCAGATGCTCTATCTTTTGATAGCCAGGAACCATCAACTTTTTTCACCACATTTGCTTATACTTTGTCTTCAACATCATGTTGGGAAGGTGAGCATCATGGAATACCAGTTGAATAAAACAAAATGTTGTTACATTGAGGGAGTACTTGTGTGGAGGTCCAAGGTCCATCTGCTACCTTAGTACTATCCCTATAAGTGTATGTACATAGATATACTTATCAATACATTTGTACATAGATACACATATCAATATATTTACATATGTACATGCCTGTATTTAGACCTCTCTATATATCCTTTGCCTCCTCATTCTTTCCTCTATTTCCATAAAGGTCTTTCTTATACACAAGTGAATGTCTATGAATTTGTTTCTCTAGTCAACCCAGACTAACCCAATATTAAAAAATGAAATAGCTTTAAATGGATCAAACCCGGGATCAAATAACAAGGTATTACATTTTCACCTAATAACATCTTCTACATTTGACTTGACATCACTTCCTCTCTGACAGCATGACTACTCGCACTGTTCCACGATGGTCAGAGGGGATTCCCTCTGGCTTACTCCACGTGGAGACAATGAAAATCTATTTGTGGGCTCCACTGTTATCCATGGCTTTCTGCCAACTTTTTAAGCTCTGATACCATTCCCTCCCTTGGATTTTATTATTTTCAATCCTAGGATCACACAAGCTGGTGTGCTTCTTCCAAGTGGGATTAGTTGATAACTTACTTGTTTGAAGTGAAGCCTTTAGGACCACATTCACTATTCTTCCTGATAGCTAGGCACAGTCTATTTCCTTCTCACACTTTGCTATAGCACACATACCTTCAATGATCTCATCATGAAGTCGACCACCAAGTAGAGTCCCAACATAGAACTATACTTTATATGTCTCTCTGGTTCCTTTTACAGACATAATTATTACCTTATAATGGAGAACATTAAAAATCATCCTGTAAGGTATAATGTAATTCTATTGTTTATTAAAAAGTACACAAACTCTTTGTCATTGAGTCCACACCTACTCACAGGGATCCTATAATACGGGGTAGAACTGCCCCTGTGAATTTTCAGAACTGTAACTTAAAAAATCAAACAAGAAAAAAGTTTTATTGGCATACAACTCATATATCATACAATTCAGCTGTTCAATCATATTGAAAAGAATTGTACAATCATCACCAGAATCAATTTTAGAAAGGGTCTTCATTCTTGCCCTCATTGTTATTATCTCCCTATCCCCCTCCCATTTCCCTTGCCATAAACCCAAGGAACCATTAATCCAGTTAGTGCTTCTATAGATTTCTGGATTTCATATACAAAAAAAATTACAAAACAAGCAAACAGAAAGCTAACAAGAATAGCAAAGTAAAACAGACAAAAACCTCAGTTGAACAAAAAGCAGAAAATAGTAAAAGCTAGAACAAACGTTAATAGAGCATAAGGGAGATAAAATGACAGGGTGCTAAATTTTAATCTAACCACATCTGTAACAATCCACTTTCCAGTTCATCCTTCATATTAGAAAGTCTGTTCATGGTCACAGGGGATTCACCAGGAGCTTAATCCATATATGTAGTTCCCCTTCACTTTTTTTAAACTGAAACCACTTTAAAATGAGTCTAAAGGGAGATCAAATGATAAGATACTGCATTTTGCCCTAACTACAGCTGCCATAATCAACTTTACAAGGCTCTCCAATTGACAACATGGATTTTCAAAGCCCTCAAGTAGGATCAAAGAGGCTAAATCTATGTGTGGACTTTACAAATTGATTTTGAGTTTCCACTGTCATCCATAACCTTTTGCAAAATAAGTGTTCACAATTTAAGGTCTGGTATCATTCCCTCCTTTAGATTTGGATTATATTATTAAAATCCTAGGATCACACAGGCTTGGGTATGTCTTCCATGTGGACTTGGTTGATGCCTCATTTAGATGGCTGCTTGTGTAAAGTCATATCATTATTATCCTAGATGCTATTTGTTCTGGTGACTAGGGGCCACTATCTAGTTTCTTCACTACAATGTGCTAGAGCACCATATCTTCAGTGATCTCTTCATGAAGGCAATTATCAAGGAGGACCATTTTTAAGAATTAATTGTTCTTCTATTGGGGCTAGAACTAAGTGCAGGCCCCAAATCTGTTCATGCAGCTGTGGCTTATATGTGTCTTTGGTCTGGTTTACTACGGAGACATAATTGCATTTTGTGTTAGAGACCATTATCAATCATCCCCCTGGGGCATCGCTTCCACTGTCATCAAGTTGATGCAGATTCACAGTGATCCTATATGATAGGGTAGAACTGCTCCTGTGAGGCTCTGAGCCTGCAGATCTTCAGAGAAGTAAACAGTCTTATCCTTTCCCTGCAGAGTTGACTGGTGGCTTCAAACTGCTCATCTTGGGTTTAGCAGCCTAACATGTAATCTCTCCATATGGATCGTGTCACTAGTTTAGTCAGTGATACAGAGTTTAAAACACCGTCAATAAAGAGAAATTATATAAGTATAGGCCAGCTGCGGACTGCAATACATGAATTGTTGACGTGTGAAGATCGAACTCTTAAGTGACAGGACACTGTTTTCACAATGGGGGTTGGTGAGAGGGAAAAATTTCCAATAATATTCATTCAGAACAGCAGGACCATGCATCCATGCCATAGTGAAGAAAAGATGGCATTAAAACATTAAGCATCGTGGGTCAGTGTGGAGTCCAGTCCAGCTCTCTTTCTCTCCCTCCCTCCTGGCCTGCCTGTATGTGGGTGTGGCATGCTGCCCCCCTCCCCCCCCCCTGCAATGGGACACAGAGGGAACTGGGCAGAAGACAATAGGATGTGTCACACTGTCTCCTTACTGAAGCAGACAGACAGAGGGCATTTTGAGGGTCACATGGTGTGGAAACAATGCGGTCTGAGCCCCCTAAATGGAACGAATCAAGAAGGGAGCATTCCTGGATGGACAGTCAGGAGGAGAGAATGACAGAACCATCAGTACCTGGGGGACTTGGGGGAGAGGGCGGGAAAGAGATGGTGTGGATAGACTCAGGGACTGGGGAACAACAAGTGGTCCAGAATCGGTAGCAAGAAGGGTGTGAAAGGCCTGGTAGGGCTTGAGCAAGAATAATATAACTCGGGAGGTACCGAAATCTGAATGAAGGCTGAGTATGATAGTGGGACAAGAGGATAGTAAAAGGAAATAGAGGAAAGAAGTCAGAGGTAAAGGGCATTTATAGAGGTCTAAACACAGGCATGTACATATGTAAATATAGTTATTTATGATGAAAAGGAAATAAATCTATGTACCTATATTTATAGGGATAGGACCTTGGACCTCCACACAAGTACTCCCTCAAAGCAAGAACACTTTGTTCTATTATGATTGCTGAAGACAAAGTGGGTGTATAGGCAAATGTGGTGAAAAAGATTGATGGTTCCTGGCTATCAAAAGATATAGCATCTGGGGTCTTAAAGACTTGAAGATAAACAAGCAGTCATTTAGCTGAGAAGCAACCACGGCCACATGAGAGAAACACACCAGCCTGTGTGGTCACAAGGTGTAAAAGGGATCAGGTCTCAGGTATCAAACAGGAAAATACTATATCACTGTGTGCTCACCTTCCCGATACGATTGCTGAGGGGGAAAGATGGGGAGCTGATGTCAAGGGCTCAGGTAGAAAGCAAATGTTTTGAGAACGATGATGGCAGCAGGTGTACGAAGGTGCTTGACACAATGTATGTATGTGTGGATAATGAAAAGCATTGCCCCCCAAAAATGATTTATTCATTTTTTAAAAACATTAAGCGTATGGTAGTTCTGGTTCATCATTCATTGGGTACCCTCAAAGAAAGAGATTTGTATCAAACTTTCCCAGTTCTATGCCCTTGGGTTAGTAGTCATCTGTGTCTTCTTACTCTAGGGAGTTTCAGTCTGAAGTCCAATGGCTACAGGTGAATTTGAGGTAAAGCCAGGTTCACTTAGTCGAATTTCCACATTGGGTCCTTCTAGTGTAGCCTATGAAAGATCTTATGCTCCTCAAAAGAACAGTCTAATGTCCCAGTCATCTATAGCACACAGACTGAGCTACCAAGAGCTACATCAGACTACTGTAGGACAAAAATGTTCAATTAGAAACCTAGGACCAGACATATTCACCCTTTGAGTTCCACATAAGTATCATTAAGAGTTATCTATCTCCCCCGTCCCTCATGGAAGGTTTCTCCTCCCCATTGGCCTGCCAACAGAGATATAATTGCCTCTCTAAGACATGCATGTATTCCTCCACCCTTCTTGACTTGAATTTCCAGTTTCCTTATCATTCTGGTGAAAGTATTCTTGAATTATGAAATCAAGACTAAAAGAACACAACGTTCTTATGTCTTTGGAAGATGTTACCTTCCATGTGCATTAAATTGACCCATGGTTTTGCACTTGGTGTACGCTTTAACTAGACCAATACTTCTGAGTCCTAACCTTGCTTAGTATTTACTGTTTTCACTTTCATTTTTCAACTTTCTTGTTATATTATCCAAGGAATGACTCAAGTTAAAATGATCATTCAGCTACTTTTAGCATTCCATCCTCAGGCATTCTGATTTTTTCCTTCTTTCCCTTCATAGAAATATCTTTTGATTTGTTACTATGGTATTAACCTGATCAAAATTATACTTCTACTTCAAACATTGATTGGGTCTTTTATTGAAATCCTTTCAGAAGGGTATTTATTATTGGGGAGAATATCCATAAAGGGGAAAAATCAAGATTTCATTCCATATATTCTTGAGTACAAGCCGACCCAACTATCAGCTGAGGCACCTATTTTACCACAAAAAAATGAATTAAAAATGTGCTGAAAGACTCAGTGTCTACACCAGTATATACAGTATTACAGGACAAACCAGATTTAAATAGGGTCATTCTTTCTCTACTGTGTTAGCCTGGTTACTCACAACCTGTGATTGATATTTATCAACCTATATCTTTCTATATCTGAAATTTATATCAAGAAAATGGTTCACATAGTTTTGGAAATGGGCAAGTCTAGTCTGATTCCAAACCTGTGGGTTAGGTGTTAAGTTTAAGGAGTCTCTTGATTTTCATAGTTTTGATGATTGGCAAGAATACCACAGTATTGGCAGGAATACCACACGCTTGTGACTAGAGGTGAGTAAGTTCAAGATCACCACATCAGATGGCAGGCTGCTGGTGGCTCCTGGGATCAGCAGACCGTATGATGGGTCATTGGCTCAAAACTAAAGAACAGAAGGTCAACAAGCCAGATGCAGGATCCAGAGCCTGTAAAAATCAAGGAAACTTTCCCATAGTATCCACTTACATAGCAAGTGAGCCACGCCCCCTAGGAAGCTTCGTTTCAATTGCATCAAATGAGCTGAATAAAGGTGTGAAGCTGCACTTTAATCTTCTAACAATTGCTTGGTTATTCACAACATATCCCATTCTGGAGGTTATTACACTGTATTAAGCCACACCATGGCAACTCTTTAGCCTCCCGCTAGCAAACCAATGAAAATTCTGGTCCTGCCAAGTTGACATAAAATCTAACCAACATGTCTGTGCATTTTACATTTCTAATATTAACCAAAAATATAATTGTGGTCCTAAAGAACTAAATATATAAACTCCTAAGTATCAAAAATTCTTGATCTATAACCTCTTATTAAATATGGTGTGGGAAATCCGAGCCAGTACGATAACACAATAAAGGGAAATGAAAGGCATGAAAACTGGCAACCAATCATCTGTCACTTTGTCATACTGTGGTGGCTTATGGATTGCTATGGAAGCTAGGAGACTGATATTTGAAATACCGGGAGATAAACCATGATGGAGAAGTCTCAGCAGAGCTTGTAGACTAAGACATACTAGGAAGAAGAAACACAAATGCTACTTCTGAAAAATTAACCACTGAAAACTGTTCATATATCAAGGATGATTATTCTATATGACCAGAAATGAATCCCTGACGTTGAAAGGCAGTTAAGATACAACTGAAGAAGAATGGCCTTCTCAGAATAGAGTAGACCTTAATCAGCCTTCAGGACCTTCATTTTCTGGTGGGCCACAACTAAAAATGAGAAGATATCACTGCAAATATCCATTAATAATTGGAATGTGATTATGCAAAATATAAATCTAGGGAAATTGGGACTAGTCAAATGAAACTCATAACCATCATTAGCATAGGTGTTCGTGAGCTGAAATGTACCCGTTATTTGCTTTGAATTGGACAACATATAGTTTACTATGCCAGGAATGGCATCACATATTTATCATCAGAAAGAACATTTCAAGATCTATCTTGAACTACAATAGTGTTTCTGATAAGAAAATACCTTACAAATCCAGCTAGACTAGAGTATGTACACTGGTACAGATAGGAGCCAGAAACAGGGAATCCAGGGCAGATGATCCCTTTAGGACCAGTGGTGAGAGTGGGAATACTGGAAGGATGGAGAGAAGGTGGGGTAGAAAAGGGGAACCAATTATAAGGATCTACATATAACCTCCTCCCTGGAGTACAGATAACAGAGAAGTGGGTGAAGGAAGACATTGGACAGTGTAAGATATGGCAAATAATAATAATTTATAAATTATCAAGGGTTCATGAGGGAGGGGGCAGTGAGAGGGTGGGAAAAAATGAGAAGCTGATACCAAGGGCTTAAGTAGAAAGCAAATGTTTTGAGAATGATGATGGCAACAAATGTACAAATGTGCTTGATGTACAATAGATATATGTATGGCTTGTGATAAGATTTGAATAAACCCCCAATAAAATGATTTAATAAATACATAAAATACTCATATCTTACAAAGAAGACCAGTTAGTACAATTATTACTCAGATTTGTGCACCAACCACTGAAGTCAATGATGAAGAAATTAAATAATTCTATTAACTTCTTTAGTCTTAAATTGATCAGAATTCAATCAAGATGTATCAATAATTATTGATGATTAGCATGTAAAAGTTAGAAACTAATAGGAAGGATTGGTAGTGGAAAAATAGGACTTGGGTAACAGAAATGAAGCTGGAGATTGTGTGATAGAATTTTGCAAGAACAGCTTATTAATTGAAAATACATTTTTCTAGCACCATAACAGTCACTATACATGTCAATCTCACCAGTTGGTCTGCCTATGAATGGAACTGACAACATCTATGGAAAGAGAAGATGGAGAGGCTCCATATCACTACGTAAAACAAGGCCAGAGGCCTGTTGTCAACCAGACCACCAATTGCTCATAAGAAAGTTCATGTTGAAGCTGAAAAAAAAAGTAAATCCAGTCCATGGGAGCCAAATTGCAATATTGAGTTTATCTCACCAGAATCGAGAGGTCATATCAAGAATATAATTGTTGAATACTAATGAATGAAGAGCCAATAAGCTGTGGTATGACATCAAGAACATCAGACATGAAAAAAGCCAAAGGCCCCTTAAAAGACAGGAAAGAAAGAAAAGACCAACATGAAGGTCAGAAGCAACACCCAAACTTGGTCAAAAATGTGTAGAAACCAAACCAAAAGAAAGAAACAGCCAAGTAAAAGACATGAACAAATATTTCAATGCGCAGATTGAGAGGTCACAGTAAAATATCATAATGAAATGTGCCAAGACTTGGAATTAGAAAACCAGAAGAAAAGAAAATGCTCAACATTCCTCAAGCTGAAAAACCCAAGTCACAAGTTGTAGAACTGAATGGTTCTAGGAGCAAAATGCTATACTATGCAGGAACCACCAAAAGAACATGGAAAATATACACACTGTCCAAAAAGAAGTAGTTGACCTTCAACTATTTCCAGACGTAGCATATGAGGAAGAACTACTGGGAACTGATGGAAGATCCCAGCCCGCACGGAACACCCTGCCCCACCACCCCAAAAAAAGCTTCCAGGAATTGATAGAATGCCAATTTAAACGTTTCAACAAGCAATACAATACTGGAAGCATTCACTACTTTTGGCCAAGGGGTTTGGAAGACAACTGCCTTGCCTGCAAGAGATCTGTTATTTGTGCCCATTCTGAAGAAAAACGACCCAACGGAATGCACAAATTATAGAACAATATAATTAGCACCCCATTCATCTGAAAGTTTGCTAAAGAGCATCCAACAATGGGGCTATCATTGCAATGACAGGGAGCTGCCAGAAATTCAAGCTGGCTCCAAACAAGGATGTGGAACAAGGGATATCACTGCTGCATAAGATGGCTCTTGGCTGAAAGCAGGGAAAACCAGAAGGATGTTTACCTGTGTTTTATTGACTATGTAAAAACAATGACTGTGTCAATCACAATAAACTATGAATAACATTGTGACAAATGGGAATTCCAGACACTTCATCGTGCTCATGAGAATACAGCATGGCTTACAATCAAGAATGATGTGTGTCAGGATTGTATCCTTTCACCACTTATTCAACAAAAATAATCTAAGAAGATTATTAATAAAAATTACATACTAAAATCCAATAATCCCATATGAAGAAGAACTAAACCTCCAGATTGGAGGAAGGCTCATAAACAACCTACAAAATGTAGATGAAAGAACTGTGCTTGCTGAAAGCAAAGAGAAATTGGAGCGCTTATTGATGACGAATAAAAGACAGCAGCCTTCAGTATGGATTGTATAACATAACGAAAACAAGATCTTTATTACAGGACCCCAAAGCAACATTATGGTGAACAGAGAAAAGACTGAAATTTCCAATTATTTAATTTTACATGCATCAGCACTCATGGAAGCAACAGTCAAGAAATCAAATGACATTGCATTAGACAAATCTGCTGCAAAAGACCTCTTTGCAATTCTGAAGAACAAGTATGGCACTTTGAGAACTAAGGGACACCTGCTCCAGCCATGGTATTTTCAATGGTTTCATATGCATGTGAAAGACTGGAGAACTGATGCATCGGACTTATGATACTGATGAAAAATACTGAATATGACATGGGATTTCAGAAGAGCATGCAAGTATGTTTGGGAAGAAAAATAGTCCTAAATTTCTCTAGAAGTGAAGATGGTGCCACGGACTTAGAAAGCAAATGTTTTGAGCCGGATGATGACAGCAAGTGTACAAATGTACTTGGCATACAGTGGATGTATGTATGAATTGTGATGAGTTGTATGAGCCCCCAATAAGATGATTTAAAAGAAAACAAAAAAAAGTGAAGATGGTAAGACTTCATCTCACATACTGTAGACATCTTACAAGTACTGACCAATCCTGCAAGAAAGACATCATGCTTGATAAAGCAGAGAATTAGAGAGAGAGAGAGAGAGAGAGAGAGAGAGAGAGATCCTCATTGAGAAAGATGGACAGAGTGACAGTAATAATGGACTCAAACATAACAATAATTATTAGAATGGAGTGAGTAGAATTGGACAATGTTTCCTTTTAATGTACACATGGTCATTGTAAATCACAACTGATTCGATGGCATCTGGCAACGCTGAATTTTTAGGTGGATTAACAAGCACATCATTTGTGTAGTCTCATGAAGCCATTGGTGGGGGTTGCCAGTGAGCTAGAGGAACTACATACAATGAATGTGAGAGGCTGGCGTGGGGGGAGACACACAATGGGAGCACAGTGAAAGAGGTCCACCTGTGATGGTTATTTATTTTTGTCTCTGTGTCTTTGTTCCTGAAAAACTGCCCCTTCCCATTGCTCTAGACCACAGGGTCCCCACATTATTTGGCCTACAGCTCCTTTTACAGATTAAAAAAAAGTTACTCATCACCCCCCTGGAAATTAGAAACTTTTGTACTATAGCCCATAATCCAGGATAAAATGTAGATAATCTGCTTTGATTGCCTTCCCCCGCCCCCCAGGATCATGCCTGGGGTCCCCAGGGAGTGGTATCATGCACTTAGGACTTGGTGGAAGTGAGTGAGACTAACAGTTCAAAAGCTCAGTCTCATTTTATTGTACTCCAAACACACAAATCTCTGCTTCACAATCTGGAAAGTACTTCTGACGTCACACTGGGGGACTAGCGTTATATATGACCTTGTTCTTACTATATGGTTTCATGCGAGTGAGTCTCATAAGCTTTTTATTCCCTTCTCATTACGGAGCTCCTGGCAAATCTACCTAAGTGGTGGACCCATCGATTGATGGAAACATTTGAACGTTGGGAGATGTGTGACAGAAATAAAGGCAAGTTGGACAATATTGTGCTGCGTCTGAGTTTGCCAATAGGTGTTCTGTGTTCTGATTGTCCTGCACCAGGCTTGAACCAAGACAAGTTCAAGGGGGGCGTTTGGAGCCACGGTGGTGTAGGAAAGCAGGAACACTAGATCTCTGTGTTCATGAGATTTTACTTTAAAATGTGTTCTCTTACCCAAGAGCCAAGGCGGAAATGATTTCAGATAAGTATTCAAGGAATAGCCAGGCAAAGAGATTACTCAAGCTAAACAGAAATAAATGAATATGCAGATGCTTGTTCTAGGAATAATGCAGGAGGATCCAAGGCATTCTTCACATTTGTACATAACAGAAAAAGCAGGAAGTACAGTTAAGCGGAAAAGCCATGGGCTGCACTGACAAAGTGCGATTGTGGCTGATGCAAGAGCGAGTGGTAGACCCTCCATGCGGCCCAGGGACCCGTGAATGGGGTGGTGGGAAGCCAGAGACCTGCTGGAGGAGCTTCTCATGAAGGAAATACACTGACCACAGTGTTTCAAATCAAACTCCATTGTATTGATGGAAGAAATACACAAGGTCTGGTTTCTGTGGCGGAGGCACACCACAGGCCCATTTTGCTGTCTTGGTGACACTCCAGAACAGGGAACAGTCGTGGCATGTTTGGGCCGGAGAGGAGAGCACAGCGGTGTGGCTGAGAACCTTTCCGAGAAAGCAGCAGAGGTAACTTGCAAGGAGTGCCTCGCGGCTTTGACCCTCCTGTCTTCTCGTTTGGAGGAGACGTGAATTATCTTACTCAAAAACGGAGGCACATCAGTGGTGTGAGAGCTGTAAGTTACTGATGGAGTGCCATCTGCGTGCTATGGGACAAGGCTGCTCTAAGAAATCTGTCGTCTCTAATCCACTGTCCATGATAAGAGGAATTTATTAGTCAGGGTTTGATGACTTCTTTCTCAAGCAATCTGGGAACCGGAAGGAAAGAAGTATCTCACAGTCCAGTCCAGAGCAAGACGCGTGAACTTGCACATAATTCCAGGACACGATTCTTTCCATGCCTGGCCATGCAGCCCTCTTCAACACGTAGTGACCGCCTCACCCTCGTATCAGGCAGTCAGTAAGCATTGGAAGAGGGAAGAGAATGCCCATAGGTCTAAGTGACAGTATAACTTCCTTTGGTCCCATTTAGGGGCAAAGATGACTAGAAAATCCATTTGGCTGTGTCCCCAGGAAAAGAACAAAGTGTCGATGATGTCTTTTATCTAGTGCTTTTATGAAAGGGACAGATCAAAGTGGAAGACTTAAAATTTTTATTCTTTCAAAGTCTGAATTCAGCGTGCCCACTCCAGCAGAAGGCTTTGCCACCCGAGGGTGAGAAGAAATCAGGACTTCACAAGTCAGAGGTTCTGCTGGCACCTGATGCTCTGTCGGCAACCCTTCTCCATCATACGTTTTGGTCTTTCAAGCTTCCAGAAGTAGCTTATAATTCAGCACACTCTGCTCCATTCAAATGGTGGTTAACATTAGTGCTCAAAAGACCAAGAGCTTCTCTCTCTCTCTCTCTCTCTCTGTCTCTCTCCAGAATCATAATCTTTTTAAGATAGGCCTGCCACATCTGGCAAATAATATCTTAACTCTCCCCTATTCACAATAGACCACTAACAACCTACTTCAAGAAATTCTCGAAGCTGACCTGGAAAATATCAGGCAGAGGTTAATAAGCTACCCGGATCAGCCTCTTTTCTCCCAGAAATTTCTGTTAACTCTTGCTCTTACCAAAGAGCAAAACCAAGAGTAGTCTGGGGATTTTACAATGCAGAAAATCCCCAATGTCCTCAGTTCTTTTCTAAAAAAAAAAAAATTATTGGGGGCTCATACAGCTCTTGTCACAATCCCTGCATCCATCCATTGTGTCAAGAACATTTGTACATGAGTTGCCTTCATTATTTCAAAATATTTTCTTTCTACTTGAGCCCTTGGTTTCAGCTTCTCAGTTCCCCCCCCCCCCCCGCCCTATCCCTCCCTCCCTTCCTCATGCACCCTTGATAATTTATAATTTTTTTTTCATGTCTTACACTGACCGATGCCTCCCTTCACCTACTTTTCTATTTTCTGTCTCCCTGGGAGGGGGTTATATGTTGATTATTGTGATTGGTTCCCTCTTTCTTCTCCCCACCCTTCCTCTTCCCCTCCTGGTATTGCTATTCTCATTCTTTAGCTGTCCTGGATTCCCTGTGTTTTGAGCTCTTCTCTGCACTCATGTACATGTTCTGGTCCAGCTGGATGTGTAAGGTAGAATTGGGGTCATGATAGTTGGGGGGGGGGGTGTGGGTGGAAGAAGCATTAAAGAACTAGAGGAAAGTTTTATGTTCCATCAGTGCTATACTGGATCCTGACTGGCTCATCTCTTCCTTGTGACCCTTCCTTAAGGGGATGTCCTATTATCTACAGAAGGACTTTGGGTCTTCTCTACAGGCACCCCTTGATTTCACATCCATATGATTTTTTTGTGTTCTGGGTTGTTGATGCCTGATACCTGATTCCATCGACACCTCATGATCACTCAGGCTGGTGCGCTTCGTCCATGTGGGTTTTGTTGCTTCTCAGTTAAGTGGCTGCTTGTTTATCTTTAAGCCCTTAAGACCCCATCTGCTATACTTTTGGATAACCAGACATCAGCTCTCTTCACCACATTTGCTTATTCACCCATTTGATCTTCAGCAATCATGTCCAGGAAAGGTGAGCATCATAGAATGTTAGGCTACTAGAACAAAATGCTCTTGCATTGAGGGAGTACTTGAGTAGAGACCCAATGTCCATCCGCTACATCAATACTTAACATATAAATATAAGTACATAGATCTATTTTCCTATCATGATATAATAATATGTTTACATATATACATGCCTGTATTTAGGCCTCTATAAATATCCTTTTCTGGCTTCAATTCTACATTCCTTCCCCACCCTCCAAACAAGTTAACCTAGGCTTTTGTTCATTTCCACATGATTAGGGTAGGGATAAGAGAGGAGAAAAAACTGACACAAATGACCAGAATTTGGACTTCTTGATCACGGAAGCAAAAGACTCTTGTGTGCCTGCGATGACACAAAAGGAATCTCTGTGCCATATTCATGGGGCATGAGAGTGACTTGCAAGATGAGATTCCATGGTTTTTGATGGAAATCCTTCCATGATCCTGCTGCAACCTGAGCTAGATTGTGTCGGTGGATAAACACTTAATTTATAGACTGCAAATTCCTGAAAGACCGATATCATGGCTAATTCAAGCTACTCAATGAATGGTAAAGTATATGAAGAGTGAATTCACTCATATGTTTATTTACCTTTCATGGAGTAACTCAAATTAAACATGACATCACTGATTATTTTTTTTTGTCCCAGAACATAGATTTTAATATTAGATCAGGGTCCCGAGACATTCTGAGGTTACAACAAACAAGAAACAGAACTTGAACTCAGATTTATAATTACCAAACTACACAGTTATGACTAGGTAAAGCTTTCAGATTATAAGCAATAAGAAAGGAGAGATTTTGATTGGAAAAAGCTGGAAAAGGAAGTTTGTGGCAGATGTTTGTGAAACAGAATTAAAGATGAGAAGGCACACTTTGATGGAGATAATAGAGAAGAAAATTTGTGTTGGCAATAAGATGCAAAGAAACCCTCTTCACTAGAGTAGGGGGCCCTATTGGTTTTGTTTACCATTCTGTCATTCCAGGAACTAGAAGGGAGATTGGCACACAGTAGACACTCAAAATTTTCTTTTCTGAATGACTCAGTCAAGTTTTAGAGATTTTCTTAAGTCCATAACTATACATTTATGTAAAATCTGGCATGTCCCCACCACACTCTCACCTTAAGAACCTAAGAAGTAAGGCATTTAGGAGCCCTAGTCCTCGGTTCTTGTGAATAGGACCTTATTTGGAAATAGCAATTTTGCAGATGTAAGGAATTCATATGTGGTTATCCTGAAGTAAGGTGAAACCTAATCCAATAAGAAGAGAAAAAGACACAAAGAAACACTGAATGAAGATCGTGATGGGAAGGTGGAGAGAGAGGAAATTGTTGCAGTCACAACCAAAAAAATACCCAGGGCTTCCAAAAGCTGGAAGGGACCAAAAATAATGATTGTTCTCACAGAGCTGTCAGCGAGAGTATGGCCCAGCAAACCCCGAGAATTCTGACTTCTAGCCTGCAGACCTATGAGAGAATAAATCGCTGTAACCTTAACTCACCCAGTATTTGGCAATTTTTTTATGGCTGCTCCATGAAATTTATAATAGACTTGCCTATACAGTTTTCTTCCCCACCCCCCACTTTACATAAGTACTTCTCCTTTTTAGTAGTTTGTCTTAGGGAAACAACTTCTTCTTCTTCTATTGAATGACAATCTCCTTACAGGTGTATGGTGGGTTCTCAAATCAGTTTCTTGTGAACATTTAATTTACTTCAAACTTTTGCCATGGTATATAGGTGACAGCACACTCTTTTGTGACCTGGGTGAAAATTTACAGAGAAAATGAACTTTTAATGTAAGAGTTCTTAACACGTTTTGATCTATAACATTACAAATTGGGACCACAATCCCCACAATGTGAAAACACTCTTCCCAATTCCTCCTTGTGCTTACCCTTCTCCTTCACTCTTCTTTCCTATCTTTTCCTGCCTTTTGAGGCAAAATGCTACCTTTTTGACCTTGTGTGGTTGATTGTTCTAGTGCTGTTGAGAGGCATGCAAATCATTTCGCTGAAAGTTGAGCAACAGACTTGAAGGGTGTCAAGGGCCTGAAGGTTTCCACTAGTCTCTATCCACTCCGTTAACCTGGTCCTTCTCTCACTCTATCCAGGATCTTGTGTTTTGATCTCTGAAGAGTAGTTGTGAAAGTTCAAGTGTTCCATTAGTGCTTTGGATGAATTATTTTTACCTTCTTTGGTCTTCTCTATTCAATTCCCATCTTCATGTGCATATGAGGTGATTGAAAAATAGTCTGGCTTAAGTCAAGTGCACCTTACTCTGCAATGCGGCAGTGGGCTCTTTATCACTTTAAAAAGACCTTTGCTGCAGATTTGCTCAATGCATTACCTCATTGGATTTCTTGACAACTGTTTCCAGGAACATTGTGGCAGTTATGTAATCTGTTGTCAATTTGAGATGTAAGAGTAAAGGGATGGAGTTTAGTCTGCCAATCAAGTTGCAGCTTGATGACCTCATTTTGAGGCTGCTAAGGAGATAAATAGCTGATGGCAAGAGACTGACTCACTCATTCCTGTGGTCAAGACACATGAAACTACCCTAGAGTCCTGGAGCTGCAGTACTCACAGAGAGACTCCTGCCAGTGCCGAGATGCTTCCACTGCCACTAGAGCCACAAGTCTGTGGATCCACCCACTGGCCTGTGATCTTCCTGCATTTGGCATCATTGCATGTGTTACATGATTCTGAAGAGGAATTTATAGAGTGATATCAAATATATGGACTAATATCAGACTTATGGATTTGACTGGGACTGGGCCGGGATGTTTCCTTCATATTTCACAATTGCTCTTTGATCTAAAACTCTCCTACGTACATATGAATGTCTCTGGATTTGTTTCTTTAGCCTGCCCAGACAAACACAGCCATCTTAACTCATATTCTTTGTAGGTGTACAGGTATTCTTCTAGCATGGACCCTTGTACTTCAGCACCTATCTTGAAATATTCTTTTGGACAAGGAGTGGGACAAATTCCTCTTGCCTTTGTCATTCCAAGCCTACTACACGTGATTGTGCAATTCAAAGTGGCCAGTACCCATCTAGTTCAGCTCACTAATGCTTGGGATATCAATCTTCATATACTTCTTTCATTTTTACATCTCTAACCTTCATAAATTCATACTTCATACATTCCCTCTCTGACTTATTTATGTATGGTTGCAGCTCTTTCTTCTCATCTTCAGTCATGCCGTATCAGCAGATAAAGATCCCCAAATCTTTGCCCTGTCCTCATCATGAAGATGGGTTCTAATATGAAGAGGCAGCCCACCCTACCCCTGTTTCTTCGGTGTCTTCCCACCTGCGGAGCTCATCTTCCAACACTCTGTCGTATAATGACCCATTGCCGTGACTACCTTTCTGAAGTGATCGATTCTTTTTGCCTAGGCTAACTTTCATCTGAACGCTCCATGGAAAACTTTCCCCAAAGGGCGACCCTGCAAGTATTTGGGATTCTGGTAGCATAGCTCCCAGCATCCCAGCAATGCACAGCCATCAGGGAAACACAAAATTGCAGACATGTGACAGAAGGTGGGGGCATGCAAATAAGGTATACAGAATTCTGATGAGGCAATTGGTCAGCTTTGCGATGCCACCAGGCTCACAGGAGCCATCCCAGTGAAGGATAAAGGAACCTGACTACTACCAAGAAGGGGTGGGAATGCAGCCTGTCCTTTGGATACCTGCTTCCGCTGCTAAGAACCGCTGAAACCGATGAAACAGAAAGTGATAGCACTAACAACTAACAACAAGCGATAGCACTTCTGAGAGATGACAGAAGCAGCAGGACAGAAATGGTGGAAGCGTAGACAGAAGAACCAGGAGACTGGGACCGGGCAGCACCATGGACACCTTGCCCAGGGAGTGAGAGGGCTGTGTGCCTTTGGCAAGAGGCTGGCTGGTGAAGTAGTGCCTTAGCAGACTGGGCTCACTAATTTATAGAGTAAGAGATTCCGGGTACCTCCAGGCAGGAGCCTAGCTCACAGCGCCGGGTACCTCTGGGCACTTACTGGCCGCAGGGTTTTGTAACATTTATCTGAGCAAGACAAAGGTCATGGAGTTACAAGGTCTTGGGCTGAGGGAAGTGGGTCTGTGGGCACAGCGGAGAAGAAGCTGTTCTGACCATAAATAGAAAGAATATATCTCGCATAGTTTTTTAATCCTGAATTGTAGCCTGGCACTTCCCTAATAAATTCCATTACTGTCTTGTGTGGGATGTCCGTGTGAGACCACTGCCCTGAATGATCAAACCCAGAGGAGAACGAGCTTTCCATGGGTGTCAGAACGGGTTCAAAGGTTGGAAGATGTGGGCATGTCTGACCTCTGGCCCATAGGCATCAGCAGTGGACTGGTGTTAATGCCTGTTGTATCACCCATCGTGACTTAGAGAAAGTCAGATGTCCCCACCACACCGCATTCATAACATTGTTGTTGATACTGCAACTATTCCTGTCATGAAGACTACAGCTTCTGGCATTACTGAGCCGGGGTGTAAGGAAGACAAGCTCGACAAAGACAGGCAGCGGGCAGTTCCCTTAGTCAGCGCGCTCTTATTTCTTCTCTCCCGTTAGGTCTCCTTGCCATTACCACACCCACCAACCTGACCCCCTTGACCCAACTCTACCCTTTCTTTGGAGGTCATAGCAACCCTGTGAACCACAGGATAAACCACGGCCTGGACCTGCAACCGCTTCCCAGTTCTTCTGTCAGAGCCCATCGTCTCAGGGAGGGCCCGACTCACTGGCTATCCTTCCGCTTTCCCCAGCAAGATGTCCTTCTCCATGCACTGGTCTCACCTGAGAACATGGCCAAAGTATTTGAGACAAAGCTGACCACCCTGGCCCCTAAGGAGCATTCTAGGCTGTATTTCTTCCAAGGCATGCTCATTTATTCTTTTGGCGCTCTTTCAGTATTTCTCTCCAACACAGTATGTTGTATCAAGCAGACAGAAATGGTGTCTAATTCATTGTGGTTAACTAGAAGTCAGGTGTCCCTGAATGGTCCTCAAGCTACGACCCCTGGGCCATATTCAGCCTGCAGAGGACATTTATCCGGCCCACCGGGTGTTTTCGCCGCCGGCGCTGCCTGTCCCGCTTAGCAGCTGACTCATCCCAGGCCTGCAATGAATTTGTTCATCGTTTTTTGTTTGTTTGTTTGAACTATAGTCCAGCTCTCCTATGGTCTGAGGGACAGTGAACTGGCCCCCTGTTTAAAAAGTTTGAGGACCCCTGGCCTGAAGAGTTAAGATGCCTCGTAAGAAAGGCGTGGCATACTACTTGCCCCCCAAACCAAGCTTTAAAAACCCTCTGGGACACAGGGATCACCATGAAGTCCGCCCAGGATCCTCATAAGTCAGAATCGACTCAACAGCCGCTGGTGAAGGGTCACCCTCCAAAGATGTCCCTGCCCTTGAGTCGATTCCCACTCAGAGGGACCCTCTCAGACAGGACGAGACTGTCCCCGGGGGGTTCCAAATGGGAGTAGAAGCCTTGTTTTTCTCTCACAGAGCAGATAGTGGTTTTGAACTGCTGACAGTTGTCAGGAACGGCCTAATGTATACCCACTGTTCCACCAGGGCTCTTGCAAAGATCACAGTCGACAGTGCAATATCCCTACACATTTTCATGTGAACAAGGCTGACCCGCGCACTTGAGTGGATGTATGGCAATCCCCCATGTCCAGGGGAGAAGGTTTTCCTGGGGTGGCCTTTCAGATACAGATTATCTGCTTGTCTTCTAAGGCGCCTCTGCATGGGTTCCAGCTAGGACTCCAGCGCTGAACCTTTTCTGCAGTGCCTCCTGCATTATCACAGGGCTTGTGTGGAGGGGCTGATAATCATCTCCACAAACCCGTTTATGTCCACGACAGGCTCCTCGTTACAGGGGCCCGGCCATCTCGGGCTCTTCCTTTGCATTCCTCATTCATTTCCTAAGTTTTTTTTTTTTGGGGGGGGGGCATCACTGCCCTCTGGTGGTGGGAGTAGGAGGCCCAGCCTTTGCTCCTGTGGAGCCGCTGCTGGAATTGAACCTCTATCCCGGGAGCCGCAGTCCCGTGCACAACCACTACGCCACCAGGGCTCAGCCCGTTTCCTAAGTTTTTTGAAACTCTGAATGCCAATACTCTTTCAGAGAGTTTCAGGAAATTTCCCCGTTCTTAATATCATCACACTTTTCTGCTTGCATTTTATTCTACCACTGATTGGG